>JABSTR010001817.1:0-24596 GCA_013339765.2 Haemaphysalis longicornis | reverse complement strand
TGGGGGCAATATTATGATGTTTATAGTAGGAAAAACCTGCATTATTTCCGAACAGTATGAATGCTCTGTGTGCAAACATATGCAAAAAATGCTTGTGTGTTTTTAGCATTTGAGTGCACGTTACAGAGTAGTCAGCTCAAGTTACTGCGGTAGCTTTCCTCATTGCTGGTAAGCATAAACCCTGAAATTAAATTTGCTGTATTCGACCGCTTTAACCCTTTCACTGTCACTGATGTCCTGGTTTGTCTTCGAATTTCTCCTCCACGGTGTCACTGACATACCGGTGCGTTTTCTGTTGTGCGTTGAAAAATTCGTGCCATGGTGCAAAGTTGGCGCACCTGCACTGTTTGTGCTATCTGTCAAATCTTTCTAGTAGCTTGTATTTTCACAAAGTACAGAGCGACCACGCCCAGCTTTCGCTGCTTGGGGGTCACTCCGTGCACTGTACATCTGTTGGGATGAGTGACCACGTGGCACGCGTGCAATGTGGGTGCAAGTGTGCTATCCACCACGTTTCTAGGGTTGTTTTTTATTTCTGTTCTGTGTCTGCTACCCATCGACACAAGGAAATATAAAAAGTGAGGAGCCAACCTAGGTTGGTCAGTTCATGGTGATGTACATTTTGCTTTTTGTAAGCAAGCACAGACAAACAAACTAGACAATGCAAGTGCTGTCTCGTAAACGAAATGCACAATAAAACTGCTGCCTTTATAGGTTCCAAGAACGCGTAGACACAAGCAACTACTCATGATGACGACTGATCAATGCCTGTCTTGCATGTTCATGCAATTTTATGTTGCCTTCCCTGCCCCCCTCCCCCCCCCCCATGCTTTTTTCCCACAGTGCTGCTGCAATAATCTCATCTCAAATGTTCTTGCGAGGCTGTATAAATGCCCGTCATGAGGAGGCCATGAATCTAAACAGTACTTAGTTTTGGGTTGTGTTGCCTATGTAACAGTATGTCATATTTGATGTTCGTAAGCTCATTAGTTAATTTATGTGGTCTAAATTTTGTGGCTAATTTTGCAACCTAGAAGTTGTCACCTCTCTTTCACGATACTTGGTTAGTTTTGTATTGGAACACTCCTTTATATTTATAAGCATAACCAGCAAATGTTTGAGACGTGTTTGTTTAAACCCCTTCATATGCGATCAATGTTTTTGTCATTTCAGGTTCAAGCGTGGCAGTGGCTATCCCGTCCTGTGAGGGGTAAAGATGAGGACACACCTGGTGTGGCAGGCGGCAGCAGCACGTATGGATCCAACCTGAATAAAATAGTCAGTTTGCAAGAGTCATATGTGATTCATGTGATTTTCGTCAGCTTGCTCTTACAGAAACAACTGCAGCACGAAACAGTGACTGTGGAGCTGGCTGACATTTTCCACACGCAGCTGGCTGTTGGGCGCTGTTATTTGACAGCATGCAAAGGGCACTCAAAAGGTGGAAGCTTGTGGGATACGTAGAGGACGGAAACATAAAGGATTCTTGGAGGACGCAGAAAGTCGGTGGCGAAATTTCAATACAGGGGACACACAAGGGACGAATGCGGTCTGTTGCCTTCAAGACATATAGGGGACACACAAAGGCCGTATGGTGTCTGTGTTGCCTTTGGGAGATAGACTGGACGCATGGAGGACGGAAACACACGGGACACTTGGAGGACGCAGAAAGTCGGTGGCGAAATTCCAACACAGAGGAAACACACAGGACGCACACAGTCTGTTTCCTTCGGGACGTAGACTGTCTTTTGACTGGAGACATAGAAATTTTCATAAGGGGGGTGTGGAAAAGGGGCGTGGTCATCGCGCCTCAAGGCTACCAACGAAGAATGCGTGCAACTCGTAATTACTCTGCACCAGCGCTTGTTTTTTGCTATCAGGGCGTGAATGGGAACTAGCAAACGATTTTCAATCGTCAGGTTCACGCTCTGACAGTAATAATCCCAGAAATCGGCTGAAAATGTCAGGCAGTGCCTGTTGCAAAGCTATTTTATGATTTCGGGCAGTTTTATTGCCTTTGCGCAAGTTGTCTAAGTACTGTGTAGTTCTACTTACCCCAGGACCATTCCCAAACAGTTTACAACAGTTTCGGTTTCGTTTCTGCATCGCGAAATTCATATTTAGCGCAACTACGCAGTTACCCAACTTCAAGGCTAACTGCCATGGCGCCTGAAGCGTCCGCGACTGATCCTCGAACAAAGCACGCCGCTCCTCATTTCCCCCCACCCGAACCCGATTTCTGCGATAAGAACTTCAGATGCAAGTCAAAAGGTCACACCCAGTCGCCAGATATCTGTTCCGCCGAGGACGCGCTTCAAACCGGCCTTACACTGCCAGCTGTTCGCCTTCCAGTTTCGTTTCCATGCGAGGATATATCCGGGGGTCTAATGTTGCTGCTTAGTTGAACGTCTATTCGGACGGAGTCTCTGATAATTTTTGTACTGTTTCATTTGAAAAATGTTAGGTGGCGCTGCAATAGAGGAGGCTCGTTGTGCTGATCTTTTTTAGCGCGCGACTGCTACTCGGCCAAAGATCGCAGGGGACGATTCTAGCTCATCGTACCTCATTTTTGCGAGCAAGGCTACAATTGCGAGTAAGAAAATGATAAAAGCTCAGCTTTATGTTTTGAGAGAGATAACTGACCGTGAACGACAACACACATCAGCCACGGCGTTCCGTTTTCAACTTCATGCATGTTTTTTTCTGCATCGCGTGCTTGTCCCAAATATTGTGCTCGCTGTAAATGCAAAGTCAGCCATTGACAAGATGTTTGTACGTTATGTGGGGGCAAATTGGTGCCTCTGATAACGTCAAACCGCCAGATTTATTCCAGGGAACCACCCAAAATTGCACAGTTTGAATTAGAGGTTGGGCTTCACCCGCATGACACGAGCACCGTGCGTGCTAACATTTTTTTTTAGTATCTGAAAAACTGTTCCGCGCAAGTCGACATTTTTTTTAGGGTGTGTTTTTCAAATGTTTCCCTGCAAAATGTATATTTTAATTTTTTTCTACTACCGGTGGTTTGATATACCCAACTCCTTTTTTTCGCGACACACTTTGACAAAACTTTTGATTTTGATATTTTTTTTCACAACTATGATATATGAAAACCTTTAAAAAAACTGGTGTTATTGGAAAGGCCGTTAAATAATCTGCATTTTGTGCTCCTGCAATTAGTGTTAAATAATTTTTTTAGCAGAAAAAAAAATGTTTTCTTGGACCCCCCAAATTGGTCAATTTTCTGCGGTAGCGAAAGAGCTAAGCTACTTGAAATGCCAAAACTAAATAAAAGTGTAAACTGGTTTGTACAATATATACTCTATATTACCAGTGCAGCAGAGCCCGCCCCCGTAGCCTAGTTGTCTGGGGCGCTAGGTATGCAAGTATTTTGCAAGTCACGAGTTCGAATCCCCACGGGTACGTGCTTTTTTTTTTGTAAGTCGTTTTCTGCCGATGTTTTCTACATTGACTTTAGTTTTTTTTTTTTTCGGCGTTCACCTTTTTTTCGGCCGCCAACGTTCATGGCTCCATGAACTAGTTCACAGAACGCGCGCAGGCTGGCCCTGGCGCGCTAGCGAGTTCTCGTTGGCGTGCTGTTGCCATAGCACCGACTGCTTGTGGGCAGTGGGCACAGGCAGAATGAACAGACCCTTGGCCTGTGCGAACACGCTTTTTACGGTACAGGCTTGAGTGAGGCAAGCTCCAAATATGGGGGAAAAGCGCATGACATTTGGGCATCTGCGGGTACGCGGAGGGCGTCCATGCAATGCGTAGGCCTCGGCTAGTGAATGCTACGATTCCAACCCGTCCTGGGAGGCTTATCTTTATGCATTTTTACAGCTGACAACATGGCAGAAGCGCGGTACGATGATTACTGAGATATTAAAAATGCCCATCCAACAACGCCACCGGTTTGTTTTTTACAGAACCGAAACCGAAACTGAAACTTGTTTGGTTGCTCACCTTGGGCATCGTCCAATTCACGGTGCCCCCTCCTCTCAACGTCACAGCTTAGTTGGTGCGGCCGCCGCAAACCACGCATGGTAGTTTTTCTTCTTTCGCGCTTTGTAAAAAATAATTACCGATTTGTCAACCCGGATAAACGATGAAAAGTGTGCTAATTTGAGCCAGTCTACGCAGTGCAAGCAAAAACCGGAGCTTGACAAATTCACTTCAGTGTCCCTTTAAAGCACCTGAAATCTAGAGGAACGACTATGTCCGCAGGGAGCCACAAAATCACCCGCATGGGCTAGTTATCGTGTCTTCCACATCTTTGAGGCCAAAAGAAATCCGCTTAGGCCTATCAAGACTGGGTGAGCCACTACCAAACCTGTCCAAAAGCATACCTGTCAACCTGTGGATTTTGTTTTGTGAAATTTCAATGCTGGAAATGTCAAAACAAAATTAGATAACTGTCAACTTGCATGAGATGGTTTACAAAATTGTAGCCTTGATTAAAAAAAACTACTGTCAGATGGTACTGTAAACTAAAGTTACTACATCAGGCAATCATTGCAAATGGCTTTATGAATGAATGAGCGCATAATACTTTGTGCTTACCGACTAGTGGAAAAAAAATTACATGAACCGTGAAAGAAAAAAAAACTTGCCAGAAAGAATGTGACAGAAAAAAATACTTAAGTTGAATTTCGCAGTCTTTCACACTCTTGCAACGCTGAAGTATGGTGTGTGCCTTGCAGTACGTATAACAAACAAGTAGCACTAAGCAGCAGCTTGAAGGGATCATATGAGATATGGGTATATCCACATTTTTGCCTTAATCGTAACAATGCCAGAGGAGTGTCCCAGTATAACAAGGTCGTGATGCCAGTTTACACACAACGAGAACACGAAACAGTTTTGTTTCGTGAGGGGAAAAAACAGCAGAGTTGCTGTAATGAGAAAAATGTAAAAGGTTTTTTTCCCTTTGCTTGGCGAGATTTTCTATACAGCAGCAGCACTAAAACAGTACAGTGATACCGTGTCGACCAATCATTTGGGTAATTCCTAGAGGCAGAACATTTGTCACAACAGATCGACTAAGCCCTCGCGCAATGCCGGTGTAGCATCAGTCAGTGGCACGTCTGATGCCACGTTAGGCCAAAATGTTATTCAGTGATTTTGCTATTACTCACACCACATTCAGCCCAACTTATTCAAAACTGCTCCGAGAAAGGCAATCAGAAGGTTGTGATTAGAAGCAATGGCAAATTTCAATTTACGCTAGCATGTCGAGCAAGTGCTTAGTCAAAGCCGGTATTCATCAGTTTGAAAGTTTGACGTCTGTGCATGTTCTAGCGCAAGCTGCCTAGCACCCGAGACAAAAATTGGCAAATAAGAAATTCCCAGAAAGATACGTGGAGAGAATTGGCACTTTGTGGTAAAAGACTATATATAACAGTGTGCAGTCTCTTTCCAACGCAGCACATTTTTTCTTCATTGGTTTTAAAACCAACGTGTCTGCTTGCCTTTAGGGTGTCAAGGTAATGCATCAGACTTGTGTAAAGATGCTTTGGGTTCAAACCCTAGCTTCTGCGGATACACAGTCTCTATTTTCCAAAAGTAATAAATGAATTTGTTATATTCTTGGGCATTATTTCTTTAGCTGGAATGAAGTACGTTTTAGGCCACGTTTGTCACCTCAGTCACTGCTCTGCACTGAGGGAACGCTCTTTCTCCAAACAATCGTTCAAATTAGGAAGCAAATATATTGCCGGCAGCCAGCACTTTAGCTTGTAAGTATATTTTACCGCCATGTCTCCTAACTGGTTGAACACACTATACTGTTTGTGACTGGTAGATCTGCCTCTCAGCCCAGCGCTGTCAGGTGTGTTTGCATAGCGCAGTATTCGTGCGTCTGTTATTGATCCGACAGGCACTTGTTCGATTCGACCTCCTTAATTTTTTTTTCATTTCGTTAACTTCGTTTGTCAAACATTTTATTTACCTTAATCATGGTGTTCTTTTTTTTATGACACTTCGTATCAGGCAATACAGGGCTGCTGCTCCGTTCTGTAGCGGCACTGCGTCTAGAATTTTATTCATTCGTCACTTGCCTTCAAAGGTTTTGTTAGACCTTTACCTTAAGATACATACAAATATATTACACGCGAAAGCAATACAGCAGCGCGGAAGACAGTAAACTACCGACTGATGTCAAAATGTGTGCCGGTAAAATACCCCCTTCAATTTGTTACACTTACGTACAGTATTTTTGAAAGCTGAAGTGAAAACGTACCCTTTTAGGTCGATATCGATTGATTGATTGTGGTGTTTAACGCGCCGACGCAACGCAGGCGATGAGGCACGCCGTAGTGGAGGGCTCCGGATTACTTTTGACCATCTGGGGATCTCTAACGTGTGCCGAAATCTCGTACACACGGGCATTTTCGCTTTTCGCCTCCATCAGAAAAGCGGCCGCCGCGGCCGGGAATGGAACCCGCGACCAGGTCGATATCTATCGAGACGGCATGCATAAAAACACTGTTTATATAGCGACAAATAACCAAGTCGTGAGTATAGCCATTCAGGTAGGTCTGCACAACGTTAGTCATGATGAAATGTACAGGAGCGCTCGGAAAGAATGAACTTACCTTATAACAACGTCGCTCCCAGTTATCTATCTATGTTATCTACCGACTGTTCTTCATGAATCCAAAGTGAGCAATGGAAATTTCGGGGCTGCCTTGATACGGAGGTTGCCGTCGAACGTGAATTGTAGGTTAAACGGTAAAGTACTCCGGCCCCCTTTGTTTGCCTTGAAAATAAAATCGATGAATCCCTTATTGCAAAAAAAACACGAAGAAATGCCAAGATAAACAAAACGCCAAACAAAACGCCAGCACCCAAGCGCCCAACCGCTCGACCACGCCAGAAAACGAGGCATGCCCCAATAATTTGGTACACTAACTGAGGCTGCCACCGAATATAGTCGAGGGGTTTGCTTTGGTCGTATTTGAGAGATTTGAGCCGTGGTTACGCTTGTTTCTTACGTGCCCATCTTGGCTCTAAGTACAGCTATACAATAACTACAAGCGATGCAACTACAGCCCCCTTATTTGAGTCAAAAAAAGCTATCGAAAACCTCGGTCTCCCCCACGTAAGCCGCGGTAGCAATGAATAGAATGGCGTGCGCCGCTAGCATTCTGGGCTTGTTAAGGCTTGGTCGTCACGCACCAACCTTGCAACCAAGCCCCATCATGATAACACTACAAGCGACGTAGCCAGAGCTCCCTTGTTTAACTAAAAAAAAGCTATTGCAAATACCCGATCTCCCCGATAAAATTCAAATAAGCAACAAATGAATGAGCCGTTTCGAATAGAAATAGCTTGCGATTTTCCCAAGGCAGCCGAAAACCACAAGTAAAAAATAAATTGATTCTGTTCTGCTGAAAGGAATGACCTCGAAGCAAGAGATGGCGTGAAATCCGGCCGCTGCTGCCGCTTTCCGCTGCTTTCTCGCGCTGCGTCGACGCCGATATATGGCGAGCGTAGACATCGGCGTTGCCCGCGCGTCTGCTCGCGTCGCCACGCGAGAAAAGAGTCAAGCACCACCTTCCCTTAGGGGAACCCTGACTAAAATGTGAAGCAGGCATGGATTGATTGATTGATTGTAGGGTTTAACGCGCCGACGCACCGCAGGCGATGAGGCGCGCCGTAGTGGAGGGTACGGAGTATTTTGACCACCTGGGGATCTTTCACGTGCGCCGAAGTCTCGTACACACGGGCGTTTTTGCTTTTCGCCTCCATCAGAAAGCGGCCGCTGTGGCCGGGAAACGAACCCGCGACCTTGTGCTCAGCAGCGCAACGCCTTAGCCACTGAGCCATCGCGGCGGGTTGAAGCAGTCATGGAGTCGATTCAAGTGCGGCATTAGTTTTCAATTCGTCGTTTCCGTGTACGTAGCTACCGTTACATTTACCATTTGGTTTCCGTGGTAACTGCCCCACTTCTCGCTTACCATACTACAACATAAGAAATTACGTTTGCGTGAGGTTGAGGTAGGTAGCTACCGTTATATTTACCGTTTGGGTTCCATCGTAACTACTAAACTTTTCACTTACCATAATTACGAAATGGGAAATTTCGTTGAGCCCGCGGCTGTTTCGCATACTACTCATGATTCCCCTACGGGAAGATGGTGTAATTTTATTGAAGGGGTTTGGACATGTTACAATGGAGAGGCACTAAAGAGAGAGAGAGAAAGATGTAGTACGTAGTATGAGTTTGTCTTTATTTGGGCATTATCATCAGCATGTTCAACGTAGGGGACGTCGAGCTGTGGTTTGCGTTCCGCTTTGACTATGACCGCCTTATGGTGTGTGAAATGTAAAAATCAAGGGCTATTGTAGTGCATGAACCCTAAAGATGCTAATGAGGTCAATGCACATTCCCTAGGTGGTTGTGGGCTGCTTGTTATCACAGCCCGCCAGAGACTCGACGATGCACGCCACCGACGAAGACGATGGAATGTCGAAGGCGCCTGAAGCGTTCTGGTCTCGCGCCGGCCCTCGAAGACACCGGCAACACTGTCGCTCCAGGAGCCCTTAAAGGGGAAGCGTGCCCGTCTCGTGCCGGACCAGATTGATTGATTGAAAAACCTTTTTTAAGACAGGAAGACCAGAGCTCCGAGCATGGTTAGGGAAGGAAGGAGGGAAATGAAAGCCAATCACTTAGGCACTTGTCCACATTGATATCTCGATGAGGTCCAATAGCTGAGGCAGTCGTAGGCCGGAGTCTTAGTTGTGTCTAATGCTAAATAGTCCAAGACCGACGGTCACCAATGGCGCTCTTATACCAGTCGTGCTAGGCCACGCTTTAGAGAATACGTCGCTATTTGTGCGAGTAAGGACGTGTCCAGTAGAGTTGGGTCTGGTGGAGGGCTCAAAAAGACAGAGGCAACACTGTCGCTCCTGGGCCATAGAAGGGACCGGGCGTTCAGCAAGCCGAGCATTCGCAGTGGGGCTGTGGACGGCGCAATGACAACGACAAGGGAGGGACATTGCCCTGACCATGAGATGATTCGCATCTAAAAACGCCAACAGTACGCTGCTTGTGGGTGGGCTGTAGCGACACCATCGTCATCGTCCCAATCATCAGTATGATCATTGTCAGCGGACCCGGGTCTGGCTCGTGATCGGGTGCGTGCGCCACAGATGGAACGTCGAGTGAGCAGCTGTGCGGCTGGTCGTTCTGGCCGGGCCTACGCGACCTAAATAAATGTACGAAGTCTCATCAGCGCACCAACCGAGTATGCTTCCTACAAGTGGTTATCCGGACTTTCCGCGTCTGTCACCCGGCCAACGGCACACCGACATGGCGACGTGGGGGGACCCGCTCATACCGGATTTCGAACCATGCAACCGCCGAGGTTGTTGTATCAAGCTTGAGAATACGTTCTCGCTGAACTACGTAACTATAGATCCATTCAAGCACTCCATCCTTTGGGAAACACTTCCGCTCGAGCACCGCTTCGCTCCCGCCGTTTCACCGGCCAGCGAAACCCTCCACGACGAACTTCGCGTGGCCGTGCTCGCGCACTACGGCCTCACGGACGACCTGTTTCGGCCTGCATCAGGAGAAGTACACACGCTCCGCGCACGCTTCACAGCCCCACACTGTACCCTCCGCACGATGGCCCTCGTCCCTTGCCACTAGTGTCGCCCCTCTGGAATTAAACACCAGGGCAGCAGCCACGCCTACAACTACAAGACGTACAGCCTACCTTCGGTCGTCCGCGCTCGACTTCTGTGGCTATCGAGACCATCCGCCACCGCCTGCAGCAAACGGGGTACCCGCACGGCTTGAACACGCTACGCCGTCACATACGGTGCCCTCCTGCAACGAGCACGGCGACGTCCTCTCTCACCAACGCCGACACCCTGCTCCCCATTTCCAGCACGGCAGCCGCACCTTCCATGAGAGGACTGGCGGCCAACGACATCACGGGCGTCCGCCGACCACCACCCGCCTCACCCGTTGCTATCACCCTACGTGCAGGCACCGGTGAGCAACCCACTACCGTGGTGGCGACCTCCCTTCCGCCTCAGTCGCCTACACAACCGTCATCCACATACGGTGTGAACTCAAACGGGGTTTCATTTCCAGCTGGCCTTCCCGGGCACCACGACCTCGAGTGGCGTCAAGACAAAAGCAGCCCGAGCACCATCAACCACAAAAGTTGGTTCTCTACTACAATGGTCACCTGCCGCGCAAGACAGTGCATCTGTTTTGTCACCTATACGCTGATGTAATATCCCGGTTTTTGACACGCTACTGACGCCAAAACGTGCAGTTGCTGTGGTCATGACACTCGAATCAAGAACGACGTCATCGGCACCTCTGAAGTCCCAGCGTCCACGCCAGTCTTCAGCCCACCCGAATGCATCGTGGACACGGCAGTCGCGGCTGAATCGACGGCAGTAGGGCATGACGCATGTACTGGTCGTTCCCTAGTCGAACCGTCTCAGTTGTTGAGCCCACGTGCCCAAGATGCCGTTTTCGAGTTCTCGGGCATGCATTTGACAGGCACCCTTGCTTTACGGCGTTGACGTCCGAGGCGGCTTCGTACGCAACACCACAAGCCCTTCTCGACCGGGCGTCCTTTCTGGTCAGCACTTCAATGACGTCCAGCGCCCGTTCATGAGCGGCGGGCTCGCCATTACGCTACGCGTAAAAGCCCGACTTGCATTCCGGTTTCCTCCAATCGTCAGCCTCACCAACTGCGCCATCGAACTGAGCCACAATCGCAGCCCCGGAACTGACATATGCGTGCTCGACCTCTACGCTGCGACAGCGTCTGCAACCTGGACAAGCTGAAACCCTTGACCACGTGCAATGGCCTTTTTACCCGGCCAAGCCCCCAGCCATTCTTGGTATTACCTGCGATCCCAACGCAGTCACGTTCCCACCGCGACTCGTCTTGTGCTGCATTCCCAGCCAAGGCCGCTGGAGGCTTAGATATTCACCTTACACCCTCGCAGAACTGAACAGGACTGCTTAATGTCATATCTTGAATACAGACATAGCTCGCCAATTCCCTGTACATACCTGCTCATAGACGTTTCTTCCGCGCAACCCATGTCATCAATTTTTCATCTTAACGTGCTACACGCTAGGGGGAGGGGCTGTAGCGACACCATCGCCATCTCCCCCATCATCACCACGATCATCATCAGCGGTCCTGGTACTGACTCGTGAGTGGTTGCACGCACCACAGATAGAGCGCCGAGTCAGCAGTTGGGCGGCCACTTGTTCTGGCCGGGCCTACACGGGGTAGGAAGTCTCGTTAGCGCAACATCCGAGTCTGCTTCCTACAAGACCTTTAACTTCTCCCACATGTGCGTCAGCACCCCAGCGCCGCAGGGCCAGCGTCGCGGACGGAGCGGAACCAGCGGCCGTTGCCCAAAACAAGGGGAAAAAATTCCACGTCGCATGTAGTCGCGCACGAAAAGGAAGTGAGTCACGCTGTGATGTCGCTGTTTTTTTTTGGAAGGGGGGGCGTGGTCAGCGTGGTTCCTTACGGGATATGCTTTGGGAATACAGTTCCCGGCGCATATTTGTAAAGCCAAGCATACCTACTTAGGAAAATTCGCGAAGATAGGCAAAAAACTCCAGAGTTCGGCATAACCGTGGCAACACTTGCTCAGAACGAGAAGGACACTCCATAGCCCTCAAAGGTAATGAGCTCGCACTTATAGCAACAATTCTGCAGTAAGTCGTTGCAGCATTAAAAAGAAGCGTATCGGCTGCAATTATTGGCTTAAACCTTCGTGATGGTCGCAAAGGTTGCGCACAATTTGGCTACCTTAAAGGTACAGACAACCGATTTTTGTCGCGTATATGTTCTCTAGCTCATATGAAAGCCAGCGTTTTATATAGCCCGGTAACCACAAGGAATTTTTAAACAAACTGGCGGAAATAATTTTAATTCGACAGCAAACTTTCTGAAATCGGAAGGGTGGCGGTTCGTAGTGTCGAAACTTGACACTACATTATGTGTCCCTGTCACGTGACCTGCAAACCTAGCTGCTGCTGTAACTGCTGAAACGTTCATTTACATATAGAAACCTTTTAACACAAGTATTTGTACAAGCTTAAATAGTATATGGATTTATAAATATTACTTTGAAAATTCTAAAGACACGCCGCCCGCCGCCGCGGGGTTGCTCTCAGTGTGGCTAACTGAGCCACCATGCCCAGAATCAACGGCAGCGTTCAGCAAACAGACCCAGCGAAGAAGCTGGGATGATTCTGTCTGGGTCAGGGGCGTTTGTTCTGCCAAAATATTTGATTTCAGTCTCCAAATACGCCAACGGCAGCTTAAAAAAAAAAGAACGTCGCACCCGGGGACAATCGTACTTCCGGCCTCCACAACGTGAAGCCAGATTCTACCTATCGTTTATCCCAACAGATGGCGCATTCGTGCAAAATAGACCCTTGCATTAAAAAAACACAGAGGAACAGGAAAGCCTACGATTCAAACTTTTTAGCTGGGAACAAGTTTTTAAATATCGTTTTTCATTTCGCATACAGGCAAAAGTATGTTGCCGAGCTACTCTATGTCATGGTGGCCAGCATTATTTTTGGGAGGGACACATACGGCTCGCAGATAAAAAAATTCGATTTAAAAAGTTCTAGAGCGTTATCAGCAAAACCGTTTCTCGTCAAGGTGCTTTAAGTGATGCCCTTTCATTTGGGATAGAGATAATATACTCGACAAAAATCGGTTTTCTGTCCCTTTAAGATTTAAGCGTTAGGGTAAGCAACTGTCATTTTTAACAAATAATAAATAATCCAAATTAGGGAGCAAGGGAAGCATTCGCTGCTGCGTCGCTTTTTCTATAGGTTTTAGGGGCGGGTGAATTCGTATCTTGTCACAGGTCAGACTCCTCGCTGGAAGAAATGGAAATACCTCGAGAATTTATTAGTGATATGCATTGCAATTACTCATGCGCTTAAATAATTGCACGGGGTATTTAGGTCTGCACGCACATCTTAAAGGTGGAATCATTGTGACTTAGGAGGTATATAACGTGCCGCGCCTACAGCTGCGTTATGAAGCGCGCCGTAGTGGAGGACTCCGGATTAATTTTGACCACCTGGGGATCTTTAACGAGTGCAGAAATCTCGAACATACGGGCATTTTTGCTTTTCGCGTCAATCAGAAAAGCGGCCGCTGCAGCCGGGAGTCGAACCCGCGTCCAAGAATTACGACTACTGCTGGCATAGTGCACCTCCTGCGCATTGCAGTTGTCGTACTTCCGTGGTTGGCTGCGCAAGGCTGGCACAGAAGTTATCGGCACACTTGACATCGAAACACTTTCCATTACGAGACACAGCGCGATTCACTCCGACGGCCGTGGCGAACACAGGCAAAATGATGGATTCCGCTGGCGTGCTACCGAGCCATGAGGTGCACGTGCTAGAGGATCCACCAGAGGCTCTCGCTCGATTCCTGCTTCTAACGACGATGATGTTTAAGCTCGTGTTGGGACGTGAACGTTTGCAGAAAAATCTCCCGAGCAATAAACATGTCGCACGTCCAACTCCTCTCGAACACCGAAAACACTCTAACCAGCGTGCTTCTCTCCTCTGAGCGGCAGGGAGCGGACGCACTTCGCATCAGCTCCGACGTTTTCGATTAATTGCGCCGGGTCCAATCGATTATATCGACGAGATTCTGTTGTAGGGCAGTGCAGCTTGGCCTGAGGAATCAACCGATACCATTTTCGGCAAGTTGCAGCGATTTTTCGCCGATTTATCGACGAGAAGAGATCGGCCAACGTGGCCGGCTTGCTAAGCCTAACTTAGGCTTAGCGCGACTTTCGGAGCCGGGCGTGCCGGGGGCGGCCGCCACGGCGAAGACGGCAACTATCCACGAAGAGATGACGACAACCATGGATCTGGGTACCAATTTTCCTTCCCGAGGAAGACGACGGAGCATCGGCGATGCAAGTCAGCTACATTCACGGGCGGATGTCGGTGGCGGTCGCCGGCAACGTGGAATCAACACCAGCGAGAGGAGCGCAAGAAGGCAGGTGGCAGATGGCGAGGCGGAAGATGCGGCGGCAGGAGATCGGCGCGGCTGGCGGTGAGTCGGTCCCCGTTGTTTCTAGCTCCCCCTGCCCCCCCCCCCCCCGCAGCCCCTAGAGACCCAGCAAAATTTGCGAGGCAGGTCGCAGCTAAGCTAACTAAAGCAGCGCGCATGCCGCGTAGCGCTGCCGCGTGAGGACATTAAGATTATTCTCAGGCCACGTGGCGGGTTGGACGTAGCCCGTACCGCGGCACCCACGCTAATGGAGGCCATTTTTCGCAAGTGGCAGGAACTACCATGCAGGAATCCAGAGAGGATACAATATGCACTAACAACGCGCAGAACATTATCGTGGTCAGCACGCCACACGAGCACAGGGCTCGCATGTACTCGGAGATCCGCTCGCTAAAGATCGCGGGTAGGGAACACGAGGTGTACGCGTACGTGCCGGCGCCCGAGGGCACGGTCAAGGGTGTTATCAGAGATATCCCGCTCACGTACTCCGAGCAGGAACTGCAGGAGAATATAGTTAACGAAACGAATCCGCTCGCGCTAGAGGCGCATAGGATAGGTAAGACAACTACAGTCATCGTAGCCTTCGAGGGCTCTAAGGTACCCAACACGGTCAGGTTCGGAGCCTTGGTTACCAAGTGCAGCCTGTACAAACAGCACTATGAAGTGTGCCGATGCTGCGGCAGATTAGGACACAGGGCAGACGTGTGCCTCCACCCGGACGCGCAAGTATGCTTTGCGTGCGGAGCGTCCAACCCGGGACCCACGCACGACCAGGTCTGTAACCCCGATGCAAAGCTTTGCGGAGGGGCTCATCCAACCGGGGCGGCGGGCTGCAAGAACCGCTACAAGACCCCGCACGTGGTCAAACAAAGAAGATGGGAGCGCAAGCAGGCGGAGGAGCAGCAGAAGAGCGCGCCGAAGCTAGGCTTAGTCGACTTCCCGCAGCTGCGCGCGCCCGAAAAAGGCGCGAAACAGCCAATGTCACCGAAGAGGACTGCTGGCGAGGCTGGCGGGAAGGGCGGAGTAAACAAAGCCCCCCACCACCGCTCTGGCTGTGCGCCGCGCGCCGAGCCTAGCTCGAAGACAGGAATCACGTGGGCCGCAGCGGTAACGCGCCCGAGGCGGGAAATTCAACCGCAGGCATCCAGAGAGAACGATGGGGAGCTGCGACAGCAGCAGCAAGGGCGAACATCGATGCAAACCCGCACCGGAGACGATCTTGCTCCAAAACGAGGTTGCGCGGCTCCGAGCGCAACTCGCGCAGAGGGACAGACAAATACAAGAGCTCAGCAGTAAGCTGGACCAGATTCTAAGCAACCAAATGCAGCTGCAAAAGACCCCGTGCGAGCCAAGGAGGGCAGCGCGCAGGCGGATGCGGCAGCACAGACAAGCCAGCGAGCAAGAATTATCAACACAAGAACAGGCGGTGGACCCACAAGACGAAGAGATAGTCGAAGAAGAGGAGAGCACCGTAACGGTGCACAGTGACGATTACTCTGCGGAAGAAGAAGTAGGAGAAGAGGAGGCGGAGGCCGAAGTAGAGACGGAACACACGTACGCCAGCCCCAGAGCAAAGAGGCGAGCTACAACTACGAGCGTCATGGAGCGCAGGCAGCAACAACTAGAAGACAGTCACCAGCAGCTCGAGAGAGAGCAGGAGTCAATCAGCAAGAGGCAAGCGACGCTAGAAGCGACAGTGGCCGATGGCAACGTCCGGGTTACCAACATGGAGCGCATGCTACAGCAACTCCTCACGCAAATGAACGAAATGAAAGAAATCATCCACCAACAGCAACAGCAGCAGGCGCAGATGCTGTCAACGCAGCAGCAACAGCAGCAGGCGCCACCTCAATCACAACAGCAACAACCAACGACCAAGACTCGCCCAGTATGGCCGGAGCAATGTTAGGTCGAGAGTTGGTCATATGGCAATGGAATGCGAACGGCCTACGCACAAAGAGGGCATCGTTACAACAGTACATACGACACGCCGGCCGAAGACCGGACGTTATTCTAATACAAGAGACACACACCGAAGACACTCCGAAACTGCCGGGGGTACCGCTCCTACGCCAGCCCGCCCAGCGCGAGAATCGCAGGGAAAGGAGCCGGGCAGGGGGTGTGTACCCTGGTGAGGAAAGGAATCACCTACGTAGAGCACGGCCTACTCCGGAATACCGCCATCGAGCACCTCGCCATCGAGGTGGTAACGGGCCGTAAGAAGAAGGAAAGCACCTACATCGTAAATATCTACAGCAATCCAAAGCAAGTTCAACAAAAGTTCAGAACCCTCATACACAAGACCATGCAGCTGGCGGGTAACAACACCGCGCTGGTGTGTGGCGACTTTAACGCGCCGCACACGGCGTGGGGCTACCCGAGGACAACGACCAAGGGCCAGAGCCTCCACGAAGAGACCCTGGAGGCAGAATATCACCTACTCAACGACCCGGCAGTCCATACGAGACACGGCACGTCAACGCAGAGGGATACCAATCCCGACCTGGCCTTCTGCAACGCTACCACCGGAGTCAGCTGGCGGAACACGGGCGAAACTCTGGGCAGCGATCACTGCATCCTCGAGATCGTGGTGCCGCTGCGCGGACGGATCCCGTCTCCCCGCAAGCACGCGACAACGGATTGGAACAAGTACAGGCAGGAGCTGGGTGCCCTGACAGGGCAAATCGAGGACATCGGCGAGTGGTCGCGCAGCGTCAACGCGGCGACCAAGGCAGCCACGACCGAAGTCGAAACGGACGAAGGGACGCAGCAAGTAGACAGCCGCCTAGCGCACTTGCTGGAGGCGAGAAACTCGCTGAGAGCCCGGTGGAAGCGACAAAGACATAACCGAAGGCTCCGCAAGCGCATCGCCTTACTCAACATCGAAATCGCAAAGCACAGCGAGGTGCTCTGCCGACAGCAGTGGCAGGCGGTCTGTCAAGAAGCGGACGGCCAAATCCACAAGAGTAGAACCTGGCACTTGCTCCGTCACCTGCTCGACGAAGGCAAGACAAAGGGAACGCAACATCACATCCTGGCGCGAACGTTACACAGGGCCAAGCAGGAACTCGGGGAAGACGAGGTCCGCCGGTGCATAAACGACAAATATCTGCCGGCCACGCCGCAGACCCCCCTCCCGAGCTACACCGGCGCAGCCAACGCCGAGCTCGATGCGGACATCGAGGAGTGGGAGGTCAGAGCGGTGATCCAAACCATCAATTGCAAGTCGGCTCCGGGGCCGGACGGAGTGTCAAACAAGGCGCTGCGCAACCTGAGTGACGCGGCCATAACCGCGCTCACCGGTTATTTCAACAGATGCTGGCGGGAGGGCAAGCTCCCCGCCGGCTGGAAGGAGGCCAGAACGGTCCTAATTCCAAAGCCGGGCAAAGCACCGAGCATAGAGAACCTGCGGCCCATCTCCCTGACGTCCTGCGTGGGGAAGGTGCTGGAGCACGTCCTCCTGAATCGGTGGCAAGCTTACCTAGAAGAGGAGGGACTCTACCCCGACACCATGCTGGGGTTCCGAACCAAACTCAGCACCCAGGATGCGATGTTGCTGATCAAGCACGAAGTCCTCGACAGGCCGACCAACTCCCTGGACAACCGAGCGATACTCGGACTCGACCTGAAGGGGGCGTTCGACAACGTTCGTCACTCAGCCATCCTCCGGCAAGTATCGCGCCTGAACATGGGTGAGCGCACGTTCGCCTACGTGCGAGACTTCTTGTCGGACCGTACCGCTACGATCGTGGCCGGTGACCTAGAACTCCCGAAGAAGAAGCTGGGGAGCACGGGTACGCCGCAGGGCGCTGTGATCTCGCCGACGCTGTTTAACATCGTCATGATCGGGGTTGCCGAGCGCTTGCAGAGCATCCCGAGAGTCGGACACACCATATATGCAGACGACATCACGCTCTGGGTGTCCGGCGGCAGTGACGGCGAGATCGAGGCGTCCCTGCAGGAAGCCATCGATGCGGTCGAAGAACACCTGCTGGACACGGGGCTCACGTGCTCCCCGAGCAAGTCCGAGCTGCTGGTGATACCACCCAAGAAGAAGAGGAAGACGACGGAGAACGGGCCCGACATTAATCTACACACCAAGGACGGAACGATCATCCCGCGGGTGAAGACGCTGCGAGTCCTCGGACGGCACGTGGACGCTCTCGGGCACAATGGTCAAACCATAAAGAGACTGGAGGTGAAGATCATGACGGCAGTGGGGCTGATCAAGAAGGTGGCCACGCGGCACGGGGGCATGCGCGAAAGCAACCTCCTGCGGCTGATACAAGCCTTCGCGGTCAGCCATGTGGCATACGTGGCGGCCTTCCACGACTGGTCGGCGGCGGAGAGCGGGATGCTGGACGCTCTGTTACGCAAGGCATACAAGTCGGCGTTAGGCCTCTATACTCACACGAGCACGACCCGGCTCCTAGAATTAGGGATACATAACACACTATGCGAGGTCGCAGAGGCGCAGCGCGTATCGCAGCTTGCGCGCCTAGAAACGACCAGAACAGGCAGAGCAATTCTCAACCGAGTAGGGCTGCTGCGGGGGGAAGGCGGTGGGGGCGGGGGCAGGGGGCCGACGGGGCTGCCATCGCCGCTGCGGTCGTCGTCCGGACGGTCGCTGCCGAGGGGGCTGCTCGGCCTCATGCACGTCCCGCCGATACCCCGGCACATGGATCCAGAAGTCAACGGGGAGCGCCGCCTTGCCAGGGCGAAGGTGCTCACGGCCGTGCACGCGGCCGACACGAACGCGTTCTACGTGGACGCGGCCACCTACCCGCACCGCAAGGGCACGTACGCTGTGGCCGTGGTCGCGGCGACCTCCGGGGAGCTGTACACGGCGGGCAGCGTACGGGCCCAGGACCCGAAGCAAGCGGAGGAGCTGGCCATTGCGCTGGCCCTCACAAACCCAAGGTGTGCCACCGTCCTGAGCGATTCGCGAGGGGCGGTGCTGAACTATGCCACGAACAGGGTGGGACCGTGCGCGCTCAGGGTGTGCGGGGCCCTGCCGCGGAGAACAATGCCGGTGACCATCAAGTGGTTTCCGGCGCACGTGGGCCCGGTCGGAACCGGAGCCAACCGCAACGAGGAGGCGGACCGAGCTGCGCGCGTGCTGACCAGACACGGCAGCGCGGCACCTGGCTCGCCTCCGAGGCCTGCGGGAGGCGAAGGGGAGGACGAGGGTGAAGGGGAAGAAGAAGACGAAGAAGAAGCTGAAACGGCGGTTCCAATCACCACCTACAGGGAGGTGCTCGAATGGTACAGGGAAGGCCGCAGGGTCTACCCGCCACCGCACCGTAATCTCAACCGCAGAGAGGCAGTGATCGTGCGACAGCTACAGGTGCGGGCAATCTGGACACCGGTGTTCGCTAAGCACGTGTGCCCCGAACTCTACCAATCGGACGCGTGTGTGTTGTGCGGGGGTGAGAGGGCCACCATGCAGCACATGCTGTGGGGTTGCGGACAACAACCAAGGCAAGAGACTACTAATACGGACGAAGTGACCGTGCTTCCACCGCGCATTGAGTGCGCGATCATGAGTGCGGACTGTGGGTTACAGAAGATGGCTGTCCAGCTCGCGCTCCCCCCCGCGGCCATCGAAAGCCAGCGGCGAAACCGACGCCTCGTCATCTCCCGCGAGAGGGTGGTGCGAGGTAATAGGCAGTAGGTTTGACCACGGGGGCTTGAACGCAGGCCAATAAGATGTTGTTTCTCTCTCTCTCTAACCAGCGTTCGTGGCGCGATCTCGCACGCGCTCTTCTCATCAGTTCAAGTGCGTTCGTGAATGAAGTTCGAAGGGCAGAAACGCTCGGCTAGCGGCACTTAGTACATGCGAAGCCACTTGACGCCGGTTATAGCGCGTGCTAACGCGGTACACTTTGGGGGAGATATGAAAGCTCGCTCACAAAACTATCCGGGCTTGCCAGTAATGCACAGCGTTCAGCGGCGAGTTCGGAAATCCATGTGAGTTGCAATTGTCAGGTCTCTGACATAGAGATGGGAAGGCAGAAGAACAGCTTCACTTTCGAAAAAAGTAATCGCGGAGCGAAAACCACGCACCGCTACTCGACAACGGGCCCGACAACTTCGTTCCAGTCCTGAACATCGGACTAATGAAGTGGCTGCAAAACGTCAGGGTATTACAGAAGATCTTACATTACGAGCTCGCGTACATGGTACATACTTTAATGACCGAGTGTTCTTTGTTCTTTGTGGGGCTAGCGGCGGCGGCACCCTAAAAAAAAACTCCCCCCCCCCTCCCCGAAGGGGATCGTGCGGAAATGAGAATGCATTGGGTGCACCGATGAGTGCTTCTCGAACACGAACTTCAGCATTCTCGGCTCGCCGTTGACGTTGATAGGCAGCGTTCTTGGCACGAACTTCAGCGTTCTCAGTGCGCCGTTGTTACCGGACAGCAGCGTGACGAGCACACATTTCAGGATCTTCGGTTCGTCGTTGGCGTTTCGCAGCCGCTTCCCGAGCACGAAGTTCCGCATCGGCAGCTCGCTTCAAGCGCATGCGTTCGGCATTACGCGCTCTTCGCTTCGCAGACTTGTCTTCTTCTTCTTCTCCAACCGATGATGATGACGTGGAAGCAACTGCAGTGACGTCACCGCCAGGGAGAGGCGTAATGCTCACGTTGCATTGTGTTACACTTCTTTCTGGTGGTATCGTTGCTGCGAGGGATTCGACTTCACCGACTTCCATCGCTATCAAGGCACCAGTCGGCAAGCAGTAATGGGAAGGTGCGCCGGACGAGGAGGGTACCGGTAGCCGAAACTCGCGCTCATCGAAGGAACGCACCCGTTGACCAGAGGCTCGCGGCACGAGGCACACACCAGGTACGACCTGAACGGCGCCAGACGAGGGTTGTCGTCACAGACCGCGATGATGGCGTCACCGTTCTCATCACCTCCTCTTCCAAACTCGTTCCAAAGAACCCGAAGCGCGTTCAAACGACTAGACTCCTTCTTGATGTTCCCGAGCGCGTAACGCGTTCGGCATTACGCGCTCTTCGCTTCGCAGACTTGTCTTCTTCTTCTCCAACCGATGATGATGACGTGGAAGCAACTGCAGTGACGTCACCGCCAGGGAGAAGCGTAATGCTCACGTTGGATTGTGTGAACCCCCGACTAAGAAATGCATTCGCATTTACGACGACGACGACAACGAAGGCAGAACTACGAGGCGCGCGCTCACGTGCGCTCGCGCTGGAGGAATGCAGGCGCACGCCGGCCAACGGAGCAAGACAACCCCCGGCTAAAAATGCATTCGCATTTAAAAACTTCCCCCACCTCCCCGAAGGGGATCGTGCGGAAATGCAAATGCATTGGGTGCACCGATGAGTGCGCTGCGGCAAGCAGTCACGTAGAGAGGCGCGCTCCACTGCATTTATATATATTTTTCCGAGCGCAGCGAGCGGCAAGAGGGTACGCGGAGAGGAGAGAGAAACCCGCGCAACACGCCCGCCCCGCGCGCGAGCTCTCTCCGCCGAGCTCCGCGATGCGAGCGCCCTCACACGCAGACCGCGCTCCTCCTCTCCCCTTGCCCTCCACTACTCCCGCCCGAGCTACCACGTGCTCCGTGCTAGGCGCGCCACAGCTGTTGCTAGGCGCACGCCGGCCAACGCACGACAACCCCCGACTAAGAAATGCATTCGCATTTAAAACTTGACCGAGTCTCGCAACACAACCACGCAGAAAATGTGGCCTAGCCTCAAAACACAAAAATGCATGAACTTCTCCCAACCCAAACTGGCTACTTTCCGCTCCGAAGTTTAGCCCATCTTCGCGCCATGGGTGCGAACCTGCTTTCTTGTTTTTGTATCAAGGAAAAACATTTGATAAATTATCAAACGCAAGAAATGGTCGCAGTTTTTGTGGTCTTCGTCCGCCCTCCCCTTAACACCTTTGCAATACTTTCATCATCTGCTTCCCTACTCGCTGTATCTTTGGGAACCACTTAGCTTCATTGGTTACAAGAAGGCCGATACCCAGGTACGACACGAAACCAGAGGAGCGGGTGCTTAAGAGCTCCGCTCTTAAAACTTGGGGCAACTTCGCACTAGTGGCACGAAGTATGAACAAGCAGCGAAGCTATTATTCTTGGTTCGGTTCAGTGTATTCATGGCTATGCTTCGAGACTCGGTCAAGTTTTCCGCGTTGTACCCTTGTTAGAACCCACAGAGCAATGACCACTCACTCAAATAAGTATGTGCAAGGTACGCGAGCTCATATCTCCCAATATTTTGCAAATCGCCGACATTTTGCCGTCACTTTTGCGGCGTGATATTCTGGACTGGGCCAAAGTCGTCGCATACGTTGTCGAGTAGTGGCGCGTCGACTTTCGCGCCACGCTTCCTTTCATTCGAGTGTGGGGCTCTTCATTTCTCGCCCCATCTTCCCCTTCGTTGGAGACGAGCCTGTTGCACCTCACATGTACTCTCAGCTGAAAGTCCTCCATGAATGGCAGGACCCCATCATTTGGCCACAGGCTTTCACATCTCTCCAAACGTACCCGCGTTAGGATGCGCTAGAAGCGGCGTAAACTGGCTTGGCGAACTCGACGTCCGTAGAGCGAGCTTTTCTGTGTTCTCACTTCAGGCGCAAACGCACGTGAACAGACGATAAAAAGAGAAGGTGAGAAATCACGCCACGAACGCTAGGCGAAGAATTCTCGAAGGAAGAGTGGTGCCGGCGCGCGCGATGACATCATCGCTTGGCGAGGTTTTTTTTGCGCACGTTCGCCGGCCCAACCCTACCTAAGAGTGGCACCTTCGGAGGCTAAATATCATCGAAGAGGTTACCTAGGAAAAATGTGGAGGTACAGTTCGTTTGTATAGCGGCCAACTAAACATTATCCTCGCATATGCATTGGCAGGTTGGTGACATGTTCGAGTTTGTAAGTTAAGGTCGAAATCTCAGTGCTGGTACCCGGTATCCTGGCCTGCACGTCTGCGTGACAACAGTCTTGTGGGCTCTGTACGCGATACGAAACTTAAACATAAGTGTTCTTGGTGTGGTCAACATGTCTGGTTATAGATATGCAAACTGATGTGGCAGATGCTCAAAGCAACGGAGGAATACATGGCGGTAAAATGTGAGGATATTCGTTGCAGGTTTTTCGGGAAGTTTTCGAGCGTGAGACGCTTTAAAACGCCTTTCGCTCAAAATGAATGCATATCATACATAAGAAAAACTTTCAGGCTACATATTGCAGATCAAGTCTCATGATCAGGACATGTTTCCAAAGACACTGTCAAATATGTTCATTTAGAAAAACAGCGATAAAAACCAAGCGCGCAGCGAAACGTAAGTTTCTTTGGCGTACTAAGGTGTCTTGGGGACTTGGCGTGTGTCCACGACGTTTAATCCTCATCACGCTGATTTAACGTCGCACTTTCCAAAAAAGGGGGGTATATATATATATATATATATCTATATATATAATAGGAAATGATATATAACAGAAATACTATTATATATATATAATATATATATATATATATATATATATATATATATATATATACATATATATATATATATTAAAAAATAGAATATTTAAATCGATAATTTTGCGATATGCTGTCCGGAAATGGTTTTTCCAACGTAATCCATATATCTACTCTTATCCCAGCATCAAGTGAGACACTGATTGACCTCTGCTTAACAAATTTTGACCGAACTGATATTTGAGCGGGTGTTTTAACGACAGATTTGTGTGATCATTCGTCTATTTTTTGTTTCTCCAAAAAATGTACAACGCTGCAAATAAAACCAGTGACAGAACAATAATACGTAAGGTAATTATTGGCAAAACGGAGCATTTTCGCCAACTCGTAGCGTTTACAAATTGGACACTGTACTTGAAAGAGACGGATCCAAATGTTCTGTGATAAGTTAAGTAACAAAATTGATGAGTTGTACAATATCGCATTTTCAGAAGTTAACTTGCTAAAGCTGCAGAAAAATCCGAAAACCTTGGATAACAAAATAACTGCTACCAAAATAAAAGCCAGAAAAAATTATTTAATAAGTTCATAACTTCACATGAATTGCCGCTACAAAAAGAATACAAATCGCTCCGGAACAAACTTTCTAGTGAAATAAAAAATCTCGTATTCGATACTATTCGAACAAATTCTCGTATATATGTTACGATCCCAGTAAGACATGGCGCACCGTAAAGGATTTATTACGAAAAACAACCACTACTTTGCCAACGGAAATAAAAATTGGGATCAGACGATAAGAGGTAAAGATCTTTCAAATGAATTTAAATTGTTATTGTTTAACCTACGGAGCTTACAACGAAAATGTCAACAACGAAAGATACATGCCTCCGAGTCTGTAGCAATCAATGTTTCTTTGCCCTACAACTCCTATGGAAATCTGCGATTTGATAGTTGAGCTTAAACATAAAGTGCTTGTGGTTTGGATGGTATCAAAGCGGCACCTATTAAGGCAGTTTCTGATGTAAATTGTCATGTGCTCTGTCATTTATGTAACCTAATCTTAGAAACTCGCACGTTCCAAG
>JABSTR010001816.1:0-64527 GCA_013339765.2 Haemaphysalis longicornis | reverse complement strand
TACATTCTTCTCTGCGAACAGTGCGCACATTAAAAAGCTATAAAATTCAGAAAGACTGGGGTTAACATTGAGCTTTACAATAGTGCAAAAAAAAACTTCTACCAATTTTACTTAACCCTAAAGGATTGCGCATCTTCTACAGAAACGATGGCAAGCATGTCACTGATAAAGACAGCAAAATGTCACCTTGAACAACCATGTCCAGGATAGCCTTACAGCGGACCGGTAAGGTCGTTTTGCGCTGTTGGTGATGGTCGGACAACAGACTTCACAAGTTTAAAGGGACCCTGCAACACAATTTCAGCTCTGAAAATAAACCTGCATCACGTCTACATTAGACTGCCAGGATGAGCTGAGCCAAATATTACACTGCACGTGAAGCGGTGAGCAGGCAAATCTCGGTAAAAAACGCGGAAAAACCACACGCGCTCTCTTCAATTTCCCTGAATATGACTCTGTGGCACCGCTGTATTTATGTTTTTCAGTGGTGGCTGTCCTATTGGCTGTTTCAGGTCAATTGTACTGGTCATTTCTCTCATTTTCTTGATAATCCGCCGTGGCCAGCGCTGCGCAACAAATTCTTCTATGCCTTAACATTTTGAAGTCTCGGCATTTCTTTCGGGTTTTTAGTGCGCGCGGACTTTAAGAAACGAACTATAGACCTCCCTGCAACCAAATCACTCGACAACCAGCGTTTCTTGTTTCAAACACGTCCTTTCAGGAATGTCTTCTTGTTTGTTGCACTTCACTTGTTGCAAAACTTCCTGGCCTGACATACATCGTAGCCCGCTAAAAAGGATACCACGAGCCGCCCCCCTCTCTGTAAGAGAGCATCCAGCTTTCGTAGCAGACTCCACGGTCAAGGTGGGAGGGAATGATTATGCACGATTTTTTATCGCACGTAGCTTGGGTGATACTGAACCAATTTTTACAATTCTTGCAGAAGGACATCGCTGGGACACTTGATTTTATTCTAAATTGCATTATATGTTTCCGATTGTTTGTGTGCGGGGACGCACTTTAGATAAATAGTATTGCCCGCTACTTTTAAGTCTTTCAATGTGTTTGTTCTAGTATTTCTGTTTGTTTTTGGTACACAGTACTGGCCGTTTATTTTTAATCTTCAGTGTGTGTTTTTTTCAGTATTGGCCGCTTATTTTTAGTCTTTAAATGTATTGTTTTGTTCTAGCGATACAGATTGCTTCTGGCATTTCATACAGATTGTTGGCTGCGAGCCAGCAGACCCGTACAAGCGTCACGAGCTGCCAGCAGGATATTTAGCACAGAAGTGCACGGACATACACTAATAAGAAGGTACATTTCTTTGTTTACGAATTTTGTTGCTTCCAACCGTGTGCCAGTGTCTACTATTTTAATCCGAAAAGTCAGTGAACGCGATAGCGGCAGTTTTGATGGTCTGCATTTATAGTTTCCTGTAATGGGACCTTCCACAGCTTTAATAAATTCTGGCAACTTCTACTGATCTTCTTTTATTCGAGATTCATTGCCTTTTCAGGCTTTATAAAACTGTTTCAAAAACCTGTTCATTCATTGTGCCTGTGGTTGTGGCATTAGACTTCTGGGTTTAAATTGGCAAGCAGATTCTCATGGTACTACAGCACTTTTTCCTGCATGGAACTCTACCTGTATCTGCATAACTGCAACTGTAATGTAGAATTTTGGATTCTGTAGATATTTTTGTCATCGCATGGCTCACGGCATATTTGAGCTGTTTTGTCCTGTTACTCACCGTAAATAGCCATAATATACGCATGACCAGATTTGGAACTACTGGTATTTACGGCAAAATAAATGTGGTGAATGGATTGGCAAACAAGTCAAGACAGACGTGAGGAATGCGTAACACAACAGAGCATCTGGACTCCGAGAAAAGTGGCTGAAATCTTACAGCAGAACATCACAACTGCGACTGGACATACGACACACGACAGAACCTCAGAACTGGGCAGGACTAAAAGACACGACACATGACCTGGATTACGACACTAAGCATATATGACAGAACAGAACATCCGACTCACGACAGGATAACGACAAACGACAGAACATCACAACGACAACACGACCAAAATACGACAGAACGACTATACCAAACACAAAAATGCGACAAACAATAGGAATTTCAAAGGAAAGCTTTCTAGCCCTACCAGCCAGCAGTTTTTTCGTAGCGTGCGGGACAAGAAACTCGTAAGGCAGCGGAGGTAACGGCGGGGGGAGAGGGGACAGAAGGGTTCACTCACGGACCGTACTATAGATTGCGTGGCGAATTTGTCCAGCGTTCCCCGCGTGGAAGTGCCTGCTCACCCACGTCGGCGGTACGGCTTGGCGTCTGCTTTACTGAAGGTTGTTTTTTGGCCTGTTTTGCTGCAGCTTCGCGTTCATTGTATGGCTTGATTAACCTGTTCTACAGCATATCCACGGTAACCCACACCCGACGGAATTAAGTGGTCGTACGGCAAACATATGTTATTGATTGGTTTGCAGATACGGAAAACAAAATGTACAAATCACATACAGACAACTGGCCGTTGGAGAAACGCTAACTTTTGTGGAGTGCTTGCCACGAATGGTACTCCGTTTTCTAAACAGGTGAATGCTGTGGTAAGGTAACGGGAAAGTGAGTGTGGTGAACCCCTCGGTTGGTCACACGGCTTCATCAGGCAGGCGGAAGAGGAGGAAGTGAAGGGCGAAGAAGGGACGGTCTAAACGAAGCTGCTCAATAAGTGGTTCGCGCTCGGTTCTTGGACTCCGGGGTGGCTAGTGGGCGTGGCGTACCTCGCGTTCCCATTTGTGAGGTGCGGTCATAGAGCCATGGTGCCCGCATGCCTCGCGGTGTAGGCCCCAGGAGCACCACCTCAGCAGCAGTTTCGGCTAGTCACTAACGCAGGCATCCGCGTCTGGACTCGAGGGTGCTGAGACGCTGTCGGGACATCCTCGCGAGGCTTGTGTTTTACATAACAGCCCGAGTGTGTTCGTGAGCTCCCGGGAACTATTCGCAAGTATTTAGTTTTGTGGTTTTCTTTGCGTGGTGGGAAATAGAGGTGATGGCAACGTACGACAGAAGGAGTTGCCAGGTATGGTGAACTCTGATCTTTAAAAAAGTGGCGACCTTGCCAGGATTCAGCTAGCATACTGAACAATACGACTTCCGTAATATGTAGAAAGGCCTCATTATCGAACTCGTACAGGTTATTGCGCTATGCGTCCGGTACGGCTTATTAGGGCCTGAGCTCCGTGAGTGGGTCGAGAAAGAACGCGCCGACCAGCACGCGGAACGAGTGGCTAAAACGGGAAGCAAGTCGTTATCAGGACAAAAGGGAGAAGGCCGCGGACGAAAGCCAAAAGGTCGCGGACTTAGGCAGAATGCCGTGGACAAAAGACAGAAAGCTGTGGAGGGAAGGCGCCAAGAGCTTTTATTTCTGGAGCTCCGACTTCGGGAAACACAGGCAAATGCAGAGTCCTAGTGGAAGGCCAGCCACGGGAGCGGCGTTAGACTGATCAAGCCACCTCCTGGGGTCATGGTCAATCCCCAGAAGCTTCTCTCTATTTTTGACGACCGCGGCAATGACATGGACGCATATTTGCAGTGCGTTGAGCGGGTAGCTAGAGCGCAAGAATGGCCACCAGAGAAGGGAGTCATGGCCATCCGCATGTTCCCCTCTGGGTAAGCTTTGACCATGATAGGCAGTAGGGCAACATAAGAATTGCTGGATACTCAACGGTCATAAAGGGTCTGTTGAAGAGCTTCGGCCTCACGGTCCACGGCTACTAAGAGAAATTCAGGAACGCGAGAGTCATGGACTGAGAGTACGGTGACAGCTTACTGCACGGCTCTTCTGATACTTGGGCTATTGGATTGAGATGGCGGGCGCGACAAAAACATTCGAGGGATTCAGGAACCTTGCCGTCTCTGAGCAGTTACTTCGGTGTTGCCACGTCAAGCTCGTGGCATTCCGAAAGGAGGGGGACTGCAGGGCGCCCAGTTGTCTCGCTGCCCACACAAACCACTTCCTTGAGGCCCAAAATATCACGAACCTTGGGAACGACAGTGAAGCAGAGACACCTGCAGGAAGTGACGCCCAGAGGAAGTGACGCCCACAAGAAGCCAAAAAATGCTACTTATGCAACCGTATCGGCCACACTGCGGCTGACTGTGAGGTGTTTCCAAGAAGCCCACAGAAATGAAAGAATTGCGGCAAGTCAGGGCACGGTGCCGAAGAGCGCAAGAAGAAACCAACCGACCAGGAACGTTTTGTCTCGTAAGCCTTCACGCAGATTTCTCGGGGTATTTAAACCCTGTTTGCGCTGCTCCCTTTAGGAACGCAGATGAAACCTCAGGCTTGCATAGCCGACGGGACAAGGCACCTCGATTCCAAGCCGACGGCTACCGGTTTTTGAAGGGCGTGTACTCGGGGAACCTGTACGCGTTCTCGGAGACACGGGTAGCAAACCCGTTATTGCTCAGCGCGGCCTTATTCCCAAAGAGAGGTTTTCCGAGAAAACACGGGAAATCTACTTTCTTGATGGGTCCACGATGCAGTTACCACAGGCTAAGATTCCCATTGACACGCCCCACTTCACAGAACAAGTCGACGCCGTTTGCATGGCAACCCCACGTACGATCTCGTAATTGGTAACTTGCCTGGGGAACGAGCAGCGCTGAACCAAGGTCCCTGGTGGAAGAGCGCAAGCGGCCGAGACGAGAAAACAATTGGGCCTCTATAAAAGTAAAGACGCCCAGACGTTCCGGTGCTGATGTGTGCCATTGTAAAGACGAAGAATAACAACCTTCTTTTCAAGAAGCCAGGAGTTATGAGTTCTCTTTCGAAGTATGAGCTAGCTCGACAATAGAAAAGCGATCTTTCATTAAAATGGTGTCAGCGAAAACTTGGCAAGCAATTTTAAAAACGATATACTTTCTTGGGCTACTAAGACCCAGAAATTTTGGGCTGTCTGTCTGTCTGTCTTTCTGTGACTCGATTCAGCCCGCGGCCAAAGTAAAATAAACACGGCGCAATAGTCTTATATACTCATAGCCAAATGTAAACGTCTAAACCAGTTTATAGATTTATACTTGTCAACTTTGTTGAATATTACCAAGATAATACGCAAATATAAGACAGAAAATTAGTACACAAGAGATATTTACAGTGTTCCTTTATTAAAACTTATGAATATTAATTATAACAAATGATATTCCATATTTACTGCAGAAAACCGCCGCCTGCTGTTGCCGGCGGCGGTTGGCATCTCTTGCCGGCATATGAACAATCACGCGGCATCAAAATCGAAAGGTTCAACTAGCTAGATTCCACGTTCTGCTTGGAACGCACATGGAGCGCGGCCATGTGGTTCTGCAAACCTTGAATTCAGCCGCCTCCAATCACGCGCGTCTCCGCCGTAATGCAGCTCTGGCATCGAGGAACCCATTCTGTAGCAATAGAACGCGTAAAGTCATACCGCATTGAGCAAACGTTTAGTGGGTGTTCCTTGGTATTAGCGCGACGGTACAAGAACAGCATGACGGGTAAGCGGGAAAGCAACGGGGGGCATTTTCTTGGCAAATATATACAAAGACGTCTTTTGAAGACATTTGCCACAAAACGACAGATGCGATTTTTGTTACCGCAACCACTACTCCACCTTCCTTCAGGAAGACGGTATTCTGTACCGCCACTATCACCGAGTGACGGGTAAAACGTGTAGCCAGATTCTTATGCCTAAGCCGTTCCGAGATCATTCCGAGATCGCTCCGATAATTGATCATTCGAAGATCCCCCGCAGGTACGGTGGCCGGTCATCTTGGTGTATGGCGAATGCGTTATCGAGTTAATTTCGAGGACGAGTATATTCTCGAGTACGAGTACGAGTAAAGCACGCGAGATGCAATTTAGAGTAATAGGTATACACAGAGCAAGGAGATACTCCCAGAACGACACCTAACAGAGCTACTTTATATATGTATGACCCACAATCATTTTCTATGGACAATGCATATTCGTTTTTTTGCATTTTGCATCGCGGGGCTGACGCGACACGGTCTCACAGGCATCTCACGTGTTTTTAAAAATTCTTTCAAATTAGTGCGGCTTCACTGTCGGGAAACTCTGAGTAAATTTGTGCACCAGACCGATGAGTATTCATTTATATAGCGAACTCCCGTTAAGACGAACTAGGTTAACACGAGTTATGCCTGATCCCGAAAAATGTGGGAGTGTTTGTTTGTTTTTCTCTAGAACCAAAGCAAAAAATCCACCTGAAAGGATCAGCCTTGCGCGTTATCTCAGGTAAAAATAAACAACTTTTGGCGTCGCCACGACCGCAGGCGATTGTGGGTAGCGAACATGCCAGTCTTTGCGGTGTACGGTGGGACATTAACGCAACAAGAGACAGAAAGAAAAGAAAAAAATCTAGCGCGATGACCACCAATGTGAAACATGCGGATGAGAGAAGCAAGTACTATGTAACTGTATCCTTAGCACCTTAGCATTTTCGACAACGGAGATGAAACGGTTGGAGGTAGAGGTATGCAGTTTTGCCTGTAAATTTTATTCTTCTTTAAAGCAGGAAGCTCTCCAGCGTGAGGTGTGCACGAGTGTCTCGGTGTTTTGTTAATAGGCATTTCAAAGCGCTCCTGCCGGAGGCGTAAACGAGTGTCCCAGTGTTTCAGTACCCTAATTAGATGAGACGATTACGACGACGACGACAGAGGATGCCAATATCCCAGACCCCTCAGGGGCTTCGCCCTCTACGGAAAGCACACCGCGAAGCAAATTCGCAGTACGGAGGAAGGAAGGGAGCGAAAATAAAGACGTGATGAAAAAGCTACCATTCATTCCACCCTTCAACCCGCGGAGCCAGCGGCAATAAAATAAAACAAAAAAAAGCGAGGGCGAGTTTGGTGGTCGCTCTGCTTAGGAGGAGATAGGCGTAAAACTAGCAGGATAAAAAAAGCTAAAAAAAAGGACAACGGAGACTTCGTTTTCGCGGAAGTAGCAGCTTTTCTCTAGAATGCCTTTTCTCAGTCGGAGCATGTAAGTTCAAGTTGGTTCGCGTTTGGAGTCCCGTATAGAGTTACTGGCGAGAAAGCGAGAAATTCCTTCTCTGTACCTTCCGCATTGTAGATGATGTCAGCGGGTGTAAGCTGTTTGACACCGCTCGGACTGGATAAATCCGGGCAAGAGCACTTGAAAACCGTTTTCTATCAAGTTGCGCCCTCAAAAAATTCGTTTTGTTTTCTTCCATTTTAGTCCTACTTTATTCACCACCCTGAATCAAGATATATTTGCATGTACCTGGGGGTGTTGCTGTACGTTTCTTTAGAGGAGGTGAATCAAGATATATTTGCATGTACCTGGCTGGCTGCCGTATATTTGCTTAGGGGAGGTGGGGCTTCTAATACGAAGAACCATCACGGTTCCTTCGAGTTCGAATTAACGGGAGTTCACTGTAATACTATAGCGAACGCTTAGCAAAGTAATCCTCACAAATTCGTTTGTTTCCTTATTGCGTGAGCCGAAACTGAAATAAGGTCAATAATTTATTCCGACTGTCTTGGCGTCGTCTTCTGACGTGACCGAGACATGGCTAATTTTTGGAAATGTTCCGTGCATTCAATATGAACAATAAATATGGATGCCTGAAAATTCAACAAGAAAACCAGAAACACCCATGTTATTTTGAATCATGCACAAAATGTAGGTTTATTAGTACACGATTTTTTATTCTTTTTATTATTCCACATATGTTTCGTAATAGTGGTGATCAATAGACCAGCACTCCCCAACTGGGCTGTTCAGGTTATGAAATATACAGGAGCAATTACTTGGGCAGTTCTCGTCTCCTTCACACTGAAAAATACAAGAGGTAGCAGATGAATGATACACACAAGCCGATTGCATAAACAATAAAATGAATAATCTAAGTGTTGTAGCTCGAGAGTATTTTTAAAATATTCTTGATATTTAAATAGGTATGCTATTAAGATAGGTTACTAGCATCGCTTACATTTCATTCGCTGGAAGTGATGACTGCATGAATAGACCCAAATAAGGTGGCAAAGGCCTCAACAGATTGATGCTTTTTCATGTAACAAATCCCTGCCCACCTGCTTGGTCTTCGGACTGCAGTATGTCTTGAATAAATAAATAAATAAACAGGATAGTTGCAGTATGTGCTTCCAAGGGCACAGTGTTGAAAGCGCCATTCCTTTCAGTAAAACTTGAAGGGAGGAACAGAAGTTTAGGAAAGGGAGACAGGTCTCATTGTCAACTATAGTTTCTATAGTATGAGGCATAGTGGCATTGCGTGTCATAGGTACATCAATAATAGGTGAGACGACGCAGTCGCTGTTTGCAACAGTGTTGAACGGGGGTAAGGAGATGTAGCTAACAGCGTTTGGCAGCAAACGAACGTGTTTGGTGTTGCAACAGCGCAGCTGGGGCCATCGGAAGAAGGAGGGAAAGCAAACTGAAGGAGAAGGATTCGAGGGAAAGAGTCGATGACAGCGGTATTCTCAGAGAGAAAATCAAGGCCCAGAATGATATTATGAGGACAGCGTTGGAGTACGCTAAACGTAACAGCTATTTCTTTGTCAGCGCTGCGTATGGGAGCGGTGCACATTCCGACGACCGGAGGCATGCTGCCGTCGGCGACTCGAACTACACGTTACGAGGGGTGGCGTAAAGACTTTGTGGAGAGGTAGGCGAATGCTCGAACTTATTGGGGAAATCTGGACACCGGTGTCAATAAGAGCACGCACTGCAATTCCGTCGACAGGGACTTTAAGTAAATTATGCATAGTCGTTGAAGGCTGTAGAGGATTTACGCACCTGGTCGTTGTGCAGCATCACCACCTTGAGGTGCATGAATTAATTTTCCCAAGGGGGTCGTAAGTAGTGGGCCATGAGCGATGGGTGGCGAGGCTGCCGTGATCGAGACTAGGGGCGTTGCGGCGACGCGATCGATTGAATCTGGTGTTCGGGCTGTTGGAGTTGGTTGGGGTTTTTTGTTTTTTATTGTCACTTTGAACAATTTATACAAAAACAAACTTCGGAAAACATTTTTGGTCCCATAGCCGGGCTGACTAGTGTCGGGACCAATGGTTAGACATACCGCATAACTCACGAAACGGTACCCAGTGGCAAACACAACAGGTAAAAATACATTTACTGGATTACACAATGCATTTTTGGGGACAAAGAAAAGCGCTGATTAATAATCAAACTACAGCACTATCCTGTAACATAAAACGCTCCATGGCCGCAGAAAAGTGGTGTGCAGCTTTCACATATGCCGGTATAGCATTCCAAATAAGAGCACCATAAAATTCTATTAACCGCCGACAGTATAAATTTTTAGCAACCGGTAAACAAAAGCAATTATTCCTCGCAGCTCTTGTACTGAGGGCCAGAAACTCTAAAGTGCTTAGTGGTAGAGGGTCGTCATGTTTTATTATTCTGTTTTTTATATCCGCAACGCTTATTAGGGGAACAGAGTACAACAGAACTACTCGCATGCGTTTGAACAGCGGTTTACTGGTATCAGTCCTTTTTGAAAATGTAATAATTCTTATTGCCCTCTTTTGTAAGTGGCTGAGAGGTTTCAAAAATGTCGGTATGTGCTGCCCCGCCATTCTATACAGTAGCTTAGATGGCTACGCACAAATGCAAAATATGGGGTACGCAAGTTGGCTGCGTTGAAACATTCACGGGATTTTAGTAATGTGGGAAAGCCATACGCCACCTACGAGCGTGTCTTATCTACATAAGATTTGCAGTTCATATCTGAGTCTAACATGACACCTCAATATTTAAACGTCGTTACTTTCTGCAACAGCATAGGCTCTAACTGTAAATTAAAGCTACAAAACTCGGGCTGTATCTTCCTGGCTTGGAAAACCCTATACAGGGTGTTGCAACGATAACTGGAACACTTTAAAAATTTTTCCTGAGCGATCCGCCGCTCTGTTCGCGCTCAAACTTCACACAAAGGTCGCATTTTGTGGTCTATTTTGTTTGACACCGGGAACAACAACGGTACTTACCTGTTTATTCTGAAAATAAATGAAAACGATTTTCGCCTATGGAAAATGGCGCGCTGATTTGAACGTGCGAGCCAGCGCAAGTTGATGTTGGAACGACGGAACCACCTGCAGAGTGAAAGGGCTGTTTGGGATTCACGTACGGAGCCAAATGGTGCAGCAGACGATCAGAAAATGCACCTAGAAATGAGCTAACAGACGATCCGACCCGGTTTCGGGCTCGCACGTCCAAATCGCCGCCTTTTTTCCCATAGGCGAAAATCGTTTTTATTTATTTTCAGAATAAACAGGTAAGTACGTTGTTGTTCCCGGTGTCAAACAAAATAGACCACAAAATGCGACCTTGTGTGAAGTTTGAGCGTGAACAGAGCGGCGGATCGCTCAGGAAAATTTTTTAAAGTGTTCCAGTTATCGTTGCAACACCCTGTATTTAGTTTTGTCTGTAATAATACTAGGTGGTTTAATTTAAAGCATGAATTAACTCTCTGAAGCTCTTCATTGATTTCTTTTTTGATTTGATTCAGGCTGTCTCTAATAAAAATTAGTGCCGTGTCGTCCTGATACATTAGAGCACCCGAGTACAGCAACACGCAGGGACAGTCATTGACGTACACTGAAAAAAGACTACGTCCGTTAACTGATCCCTGGGGTACTCCTGTTACCACTGACTGAGTAGAGGACACAAAACCATCTATCACTACTCGTTGGTGTCAGTCGGAAAGGTAGCATTTATTCACCTTAAGGATACTGCCTCTCAAGCCATAATCTACAGCTTAGCAAACATTATGTTGTGGTGGACTGAATCAAATGCCTTCCTTATCTCCGAGAAAACTGCGATGGATAGCATGTTATTGTTTAGGGCCTTAATAACTTGTTGGGTTAATACCAGAACCGCAGAAGACGTGGATCTGTGCGAGCGGAAAAGATACTGATTTCGGCAAATTGCACTGTTTGGAAGGGATTGATGTAATTTGGGCTTAGAGTATCTTTTCGAATATCGTATTATTCACACCTAACACAGATATTGGCCTGTAGCTGTAGGGACTGGAGCGGTCACCACCTTTGTATACAGAGATGACTTTGCCCAACTGAAGTTGAGTCTTGCCAGTGGCAAAACATGTGCAACAGGTTTAGGTCAGTACGGGTAGAGAAGCGGTTCTGCCGGCCATTGGAGTAGTCAAAGGGTGCTCGAGGACTGTAGTCGGGGTAGCCGTTGCGGAAGAACGAGATCGTGCGGTTGCGACAGTACCCGGGCAATGTGGCCGACTCCAGAGCAACTGAAACAAATCTCTTTGTCATCCGGGGTGCGCCACTCAGCAGGGTTCCGGCGGGGGTAGCGTGGGGGAGGATGGTCGGCGATACCCAGTCACCTAAACTGTTGTGGGAACGTAACCCCAATACCGCCCACAGGGCGAAGGATCAGGTGTGCAATTTCGTCGCGGAAAAAGGCATGGATGACGGAAACAGTGTGGAACTCGTTCCGATCGGGCGCGTATGGCATCGCAGGAGTAGTGGCCAGAGCCTCCAGTTTTGGGCGCACGATTTTTGTCATATCCGCTAACGGCGGAACGGGATCTTGTATGCGTGAAAGACGGGCTAATAGACCTTTATCTTCAGGTGATAAAGGTGCAGCTGCTGTGTGCGGAACACTTGTAAAGTTGTGGCGATACGACGTCCTTTGGCATCTTCGATTCGGCGACATTCCCTAAAAATGACCTCCACAGTCGCACAGTCTCTGCAAATAAAAAATCTGTAGTACAAATGTCGGCTTGACCGCGTACTGAAGTTGTGCAAATACATCCCCCTCGCGAGGGGCACGATCAAATGCACAGCATTTCCGAGGGGGTGCGCCGGCAAGTCGTATGGATTACGTATTGGTTGTTGGTTTTCTTGTTACACGCTGCACGTCATCAAATTTGCGGTGGGCTACAGCGGGGCGTCCCGGCAGCACGAGACGCGACCAGCGCTGCTGGTCTCTCGATCATAGTCTCGATCGCGGGACCTGTGTCGCCATCTTGCGGAGGCGCGTGACAACTTATGGCGGGTCTCTCGATCATAGTCTCGATCGCGGAACCTGTGTCGCCATCTTGCGGAGGCGCGTGACAACTTATGGCGCTTTCGAAACAAACCATAAATGAGTGAAGGATATAAGGCGCTATCGGTGCATCGAAATCCGTGTTGGTTGCGTGGCTCAATCGGTAGTGCGCCCGGCACTTGCCGTTCCGCCCGCGCCGTCATGGGTTCGAATCCGGGCGCCGGAAACTGTTGTTTCTTTTATAGTGTAGTGGCCTGGCTGCGGACTAGGCCGAACGCCGCGTGACATTGTGAGTTACTAAAATGCTATGCATTTAAAAGGAGGAATGCGTCATCCGCAATTACCTTCAGTACGTGGCCTACTTTATCGCACTCCGCCACGGTAATGTCAGCCTTCGAGCAAAGGGCCAAGACGTCCTGTGGATATAGGCGATGTAAGATTCAGTCTACGTCTCAGCACGCGGATCGAGATCCTTCCCAGCAGCAAGCTGACGGCCAAGAGGCTTTCCGAATACGTCTCGCAGCTTTGTTTTGAACAACTCCCAACTGGTTAATTCGGTCTCTTGCGTCTCAAGCCATTTGCGCGCGAAAATTTCCGCGTTCATGTAGAAAATCGCATTCGCCAGCAAGGTGGTAGAGTCCCACCTGTTGTGAGCGCTTTCCCGCTCGAAGAGACTGAGCCAGTTATCAACATCAACGTCGTCTGTCCAGGTGAACATGCCAGGCTCCAGGGAATGACCACGATGACGAGGGGTGCCGTCGACGCGGTCGCTGCATCAGTCGGCATGGTTGCACAAGCACCGGAGCTCCACTACCAAGCTCTGTGGTGTGTGGAGCATGCTGGGGCGAGGGGTACTGGATACAACGCACCCGCACCAACGATGTTACGTGGCAAGCATAGTACATTTGCAGCTTTTTTTAAGTGAGAATGAGCTGGGAAGCGCTTGGGTAAGAAGCAGCTTGTTGGTTGGTTGGTTGGTTGCCTTCCACGATGACACATACCCACGCGGGGGATTCGCCAAGAAGTTTTGTACCTAATGAAGATGTGCCCTTTATTATTTTAGATCTCAAAATTTAGAAAAAGAAATAACGAACAGAATTTTCAAATATGTATAATATAAAAGTAGATTCATGAAGAAAAATGAGCTAAGTGTGAACGTTTAGCTGGCTAGCAGGAAAACCGGGCTGTCGCCGCAACATAAGAATGAAGGCCAGACACAACATCCCTGTGGCAGACTCCTGGGGCGGAAACGCCTAGAGACAGGATCTCGCAAGTAGACTAGAGCACTGCACGGGCCCGGGCCGGCAAAAAAGCCCGGGCCCGACCCAGCCGTGGGCAGTGCCGCCCGAAGTCAATTATTGGCGGGCCCGGACCGGGCCGGGCTCAGTGCCACGGGTTCGGGCTCGAGCTCGACACCATGGGCCCGCGCCGGGCTCGGGCTCGATACCCAGGGCCCGGGCAGGGCTCGGGCTTGAAGTAATAGCCCTGGCCAGTAATAGTTCCGACGTGAAGTGTACAAAAAAGCATAAAATTAAATATTCTGAGTGTACTTGTACGCGCTTCTTGATGTTATTTGTACGCATTGTTTTAAAAACATGTTTTGATAGGTCTGGTAGTCACTATACTGTAATTTTAATCACATTTTATGTACTGCATACACGCTTTATATTTGCGTGTATAGCATATCAAAGATACGGTTAGAAGGAATGCCCTAGCGGGGAAGGAATTAAGACACCCTGGAGCTGTACCAATCTAAATGCGGCTGCCATGGCTGGAAATCAAACTCGCGTGCCAGAGAAGCGCCACCGCTTAACAACCACTGCAGGGAAAATACTTCAACTCACGCACGTACTAGTGGATAACAATGGGAGGCAAGAAATCTCAGCAATACCAACTTCTGAACGAGACAACCACGTGAAATTGCCAAGAGTCTGGTCATCAAAGGTGATGATGCCTCTGAGTTTAAGAATACGACCTATTAGTACGCCGATGTGGCGTGAAGTGCAGACGGTGTAAGTAAAACTACGTGCACTTTTAAACCCTTTTTTGTGTTTCAATTCTGGACGTGCTTGTACAGACTAGATGCTCCATCTGATTTCCCGCTATAAAACACTGGTCCAAATATAATAAACAAATTTTCTTCGGCGTCTAAGACCGGGCCTGGTCACACACACGCGGGCCCTCCCTAGGCTCAAAAATAAATGACTGGGCCCGGGCCGGGCCTGGGCTTGAGATGGCGGGCCCGGGCTCAGTGCCACGGGCCCGGGTAGAGCTCCGGCTTCAGAAAGCGGGCACGGGCCGGGCTCGGACCTTCAAATCAGGCCTGTGGAGTGCTCTAAACTGGATAGCGGAAGGTTAAGGCGTCTAAAGGTTGACTCCAGCTTGTGTCCGGTTGTTGTTGTTGTTGTTGTTGTTCTTTGATATTGGCGCATACCCAATCAGGGGATCGACCATACATCAGTCGTTAATTCGAATGAGATTACTGCCTAGGTGGATGATTCAAAGAAAAGTAGAAAAATTTGGAAGCTTTTTTTACTTGTGATGGAGTAATTGAGTTTGGAATTTGGTCAATATTGAAACTAAAAAAGGAAATAAATAAATAATAAATAAATAAATAAAAGCTAATAAAGAGAAATAAGAAGAAACAAGGAGAAGAAGAAGAAGAAAGGAGAGGAGAAAGGGAAGTAAAATAAATAAATAAATAAATAAATAAATAAATAAATAAAAAATCAGAAATGGATGCTTTTGGAGGGCTCAGGTGAGGAGCCAGAATAAGATGCGAATTAGGTTGTAAATCTTTTGGAATTTTCTATGAAGCGCAGAAGAGCAGAACAAACATCCCAGCGGCAATATCCCGTTTCTGAAGCCCCAAATGATAAGAGAGCCGGCACTGATAATGCCAACCCCAGGCGATGAAGCGGCACTTCAAGGAGCTGACGTCTGAGGCTTGAAAAACGTCGACATGACAAAAGGAAATAAATGGTCGACAGACTCTTCTTCATTACAGTAACTGCACATGGCAGACTGCGCCAGACGAGACCTGTGGAGGTATCTATTCAACTGGGGCACACAACATCGAAGGCCTCCAGGTCGCGTGAGGGGCACCAATTCGGATTCCAGGAGAATTTTAGATGAGAAAAATCTTGCAATGACAATAAGACTGATTCGTGCTGCCCTTGCAGCTTCAACAATATGCGGAATCTTACGGCGGCTAATAACGGCGTTGTCTCAATAACATCGACAACAGGCCCGGAGAGTGCTACCCTTGCCAGTGAATCTGCGGTTTCATTAAAGGTGATTCCCGCATGCCCAGGGACCCAAAGAAGGTCAACTTCAGTAATATGAGGTGGCAGAAGGGATCGAAACGTCCGTAGAAGAGGTGAGTCTTTAGGAGAAGAAAGGGCTAAGCCTACGGATAGGGAATCTGTAATTATAATGAGTGGAGACGACACCGATATGTCAAGCTTTCGTAGTGCCAAGACAATTGCCAAGAATTCCGCATAGAATATAGGGATAAAATCCACCAGACGAACCGAAAAGTACCAATTTAGGGAAGGGGAAACTATACCTATTCCGGATTTTTCATCTCGTTGAGAAGCATCTGTATATATGATAGTACCTTGCTGAATTGAGGCCAAATGATCTTGTAGGATACTATTGAGCAGTCGGGCAGGTAGCATTTTAGCATTTTGGGGAAAGATGTTCCGGAAGTTGACCGTTATCGTATGACCCCTATCAAGAGATGGAAGTATGTTATTGAGCGCAACCCCTAATGGAGACACCAAGCTTTGTGCTAGAGTAACTTGCGGTCGATAGGACCTGGGCCACTGGGCCGCCAAAAACACAGCTGGCTCAGCTACAAAGATAAATTGTGCCCTGTTAACCCCCGCGCCATAGGCTCTCAGGAAAGTATCCACAGTGAGTATTCGAAATCGGTGTATCAGAGGGGGAACTCGGGCTTCCAAATAAAGTAACGCATTAGATGCAGTTTTAGGCAGCCCTAAACAGCAGCGAAGAGCCTGGCGTTCCAGAAAAACTAGGCGATGGACCTTATACGTAGCAGCACCCGAGAATAGAACACACCCGAACTCTAAAATAGGCCGCACGTACATACGGTATATCATCAGAAGAGATTCACGGCGCATTCCCCTCTTTCTATGGCTGAGGCGCCTCAACATGCCAACAGCACGTGCTCCTTTAGTAGCTATACGCTCTATATGTGGACTCCAGTCAAGCTGGCTGGTGTATACTACCCCAAGGTATTTTAAAGAATCAACCTGGGGTATGATGTGCTGACGGTAACAGAGAGTGATATTAAAGGAAAAAGTGGACTGAAAAGCTAGCACAGAGCATTTCCTGGCATTTATAGTGAGAGAGATGCTGTCTAACCAGGAATCTAAAGTATTCAGATACGACTGCATTAATACATACAGTTCGTGTATGTCAGAAGCAGACGCGAAAAACGCGATATCGTCGGCATAAACATAAGTCTGGACACCCGAAACCAAAGGGACCGAGCTTAACAGGATATTAAAAAGAACCGGCGAAAGGACAGCTCCCTGTGGTACACCTCTTTTCTGCCAGTGCCGAGAGGAACAAATGTTACCCCTCACACACCAGAACTGCCTGTCCTTTAGGAATTCACACAGCCATGCTATAATGTATCTAGGGAAATTTAATTTCTCTAAGCGAGCCAATAACACCGCGTACTCCACGCTGTCGTATGCTTTTGCTATATCCAAGGTCACTAGAGCCGCAACCTGTTTATATCGACGGGCAAGTTTTATACGACTTTCAAGGTCGATGTGGGCACTCCAAATAGAACAACCTGGGCGAAATCCAATTTGACTTGGGCTGAGGATATTATACTCAGACAAAAATTCCATAATTCGGTGAAGCAAAATCCGCTCAATTAGTTTTACTACGTTAGAAGTCAGAGAGATAGGCCTGATATTATCAACAGCGAGGCCCTGACCAACATTCTTCGGTATAGGAAGTATTTTAGCTAACCGCCACCCATCGGGAATCCATGCATTCCTGAGAGAATAATTAATCATACTCAGCAAGTCATCCGGTGCCTGATCGTATAGTAGTTTTAACATTTCAGTAGTAATATGATCCGGACCAGGGGCCGCAGCTGGCATTTTCGACATAGCATCAAAAAGCTCCGCATGCGTAATTTCTGCGAAGTCCTCTACCACTATAAATGGAGGAGACGAGGTAGCTAGAGAAGACGAAAAACGAATTTGCAGACCCCTAGCAATCAGCTCTAGAGACTCGGAGATTTCACTGGAAGATAATACTATAGAGTCTGAATTTTCAGATTGGGAAACCGCTTTCCTTGACCGAAGAAATCGAAAAAGGGCCCGCTTATTAGTGGGTTCAGAAAGAATTGAGCAGCGGTGACAGTCGTAGGCCTGTTTGGCATTAGAAACTGCTCGTTTGAACATCGCGGAATGATACTTATAATTGCTCCAGTTCAGCGGGCAATGGTTATAGCAAAGCTTCTTCCAGGCTGCCTTCCTGCGTCTAAAGCAGCTTGTACATTCTTCATTCCACCAGGGGCTAGGTGACACAGCTCCCCTAGACCGTACTTCAAATAACGAGGACTGTGCCGAAGTGGTTAGGGCAGCACAAAGATCCGTCACCCGTTCAGTTGTGTCTTCTGCGGACAGAGAAGATATGGCCTCCTTAAGAGAGATCTGGAATTTCTTATAATCTACAAAAGTGCAACTTCGCCGGACGAGAGAGCGAACAGGGCACTGAATATCAAACAATATTGGAATGTGGTCACTGCTAGTCCCGCTGTCAACAGTAGACCATGAAGAAACTTTAACACCCCTAGAACAAATAGTTAAATCTAAAACCGATCAAGTTAGTCCCTGTATGTAGGTAGGAGAACCCGAATTTATACATGCCAAATTGTTGTCCGTAATCCAATCTAACAAGCGAAGACCGCAGGAATCCGTTCGGTAGCCCCAAGAAATATGGTGGGAATTAAAGTCTCCCGCAACAACAACGGGAGGTACAGCCGCAGCAAGAGCGAGATCTAGGGGTTCTGAATCAATAACCCCAAGTGGAAAGTAAACGTTCGCCAAAGAGAAAGGAAGACAACCAGGAAGTCTGATCTCCAATACCAAAAGCTTCACAATCTGATCTTCGAAGCTGGAAGGATACTTTGGCCTTATGAGCGAATTTTGTTGAAACTAAAATCAAGAGGCCACCCCCTCGTGAAAGTCTGTCTAGTCTGAACGTGTGGTAATTACATAAGCTAAAGCTTTGATTGCTATTGAGCCAGGTTTCCTGAAGCAAAATTAGATCTGGATTGAACTGGGAGCTTAGACAAAGCAAGTCCGCGAATCCGGCTGTAACAGATCTGCAGTTCCATTGGAGGACTTTAAGGGACCCTATGACTCGGAGAGACCCGCCGCTGCAACTGCAGCGTCTAATATGCTTTCTTTGATCACTGTTCGCGGTTTATTTTTCTTGTTCTTTGGTTTCGGTTGAGTGCCTAGGGACCCGGTACCTGGAGAGCCCGATCGTTTACTGGAATGAGAGATTGAACCCAGAGGCCAACTTTGACATTCCATGTCCGAGTCTGAAGTGGGGGAAGCCGGAGGTAAGCACTCCGAGCCAGTTTTGGGATAAGACGAGGAGCCTGCATCTGAACAAGGAAGCTGCTCGGGTTCATCTCTTGGAGGTGTGACAACCGGTACTTCGTTAGCGGAACTGGGGGCAGAACACTCTGCTGGGGGTAACAAACTGTCCGCAATAGAGGACACCTGTGGAATGGTATTTGGAGGAGAGTTGAACGTGGCCGGAGCCAGCGGCAGGAATGGCGCCATCTGAGCCACTACCGTCCGGGACACACATTCCGTGATGCTAGCTGTTAACTGAGTCACAACTGAGGACACAACTTTCTCCACAGCCACTGTTATAAGCGATGCAAAAGCTGGGTCAGCTAGAGAAGGCTGTTGAACTTTGGACACCGCTTTTTCAACTGCCGTAACGATGGCGTTCAACACAGCGGGCTCGGTCAGCGATGTAGTCTGCTTGGCGGCTACCCCAGCGTAGCCATGCGCCCTTTCTTTAATAATGCCGAACGCTTCCTTACGTGAGCAGCGGCGCTTTTCTATGATGTCAAGCACTTGGGCTTCTTGCGCCCTCACAGGACAATTGGAGTAATCTGCTGGATGACCAGCGCCGCACAAACAGCATTTGACGTTATCAGAGGAGCACGAGTCGGCAGAATGGCTGTCACCGCACGAACGACAGCGGGTAGACGATTTGCACGCCTTTGCAGTGTGGCCAAAACGCCAGCAACTGAGACACTGAAGAGGCCGAGGAGAGAGGCGCTCGACTCGGTAAACCAGAGGCCAAACTTTAATCTCAGTGGGGCATGAGGAGCCCACAAATGTGGCGATCACGGACTCTGTTGGGACCCTGTTGCTCTCCACAACGCGGCTGCAACGGTACACTGATGTCACTCCTGCCACCGCAAACTCATCGAGAATCTCGTGCGGAGTCATCTGGACATCGACACCGCGAATAATGCCCTTCACGCATGCCAGGTGGGGGGGAACAAATGCACTCACCTGGTGAGAAGCAAATGTTGTGCATTTGAGGAGGTCTGCCACACAGGTCTCATCTGATGACTTACAGAGGACGCCGCCCTTTCCAAACGGCCGAACCTCGGATATGTGTTCAAACCTCTCGGTAGCAGCCCGAAGCGCCGCCTGCACGATCCGGGGGTTCTTTAACCGGATGGCTCCGCCGCTCACTGGGACCAGAGCTACCGGGATGCAAGTCACTCCACTGCGCTTTAGAGTCTCCACCGGCAAGTCCTGAGGTCGAATGGAGGCCGCCCAGGGGGAACTCCTCCAGCCCGGTGAGTCACGAGACATCCCTGCGCAGCTAAGTGCTCCTGGAAGGCAATAAAGACGAGCGACAAACGACCAAAGAAACGAAAATCACCTGACGGTTGGCCGATCACCTGAAGCACCAAACCCCTAGGGCAAAACTACGTCCTAGCAAGCAACCACGCTGGCAGACACGTCCGCCAGCGCCAGCGCCGGGCGAAGCGTCGTCGTTCTCGTCGTCTGCCATCAGCGGCATAGCGCCGACCGCTTGTTTGGCTCGAACAGGTTCTGCCCCTTGGAAGAGCGGCCACGATGAGACGCTTACACGCATTCTTTATTGTAATCCAGACATTCGACGCCTTGTGCGGATTTTGGAGTGGTCTTGCTATTCCTGTGGCCATCCCCAACGGGTCCACAGCCCAGGTTTCGACTTCACTTCCAACCCAAAAGACAACATCCAGCGTACCCGTGGAGCCAGTTTTCAACAACAGCAGTGCGCATCTTGCCCGTGTTTTTTGACTGCATCGCCTCCGATCATCAGTGTTAAGCCGCAACTTTATCACTGATGCCTGCGGCGAGTTTCTTAAAGTTTGGGTACGGCGCACACCCTCATCAGTGGGCATTGAAGCCCGACCACGGTGAGACGCTTACACGCATTATTCTTCGTAGTCCAGGTTAGTGGTCATTACCAACTGAAATGCACTTGTTTTAAGTCTGACGATGTTTTGTAGTCGTGCTTCCATGCCCCGAATCCTTGTTAGAAACGCGTTTTTCTCTGTTCTTGCTTTTGTGTGGTGATGCTGAGAGCAACCCCGGTTTGCGATGATATACTTCACGAAGTCCTAAACCGTTCAAGTTATGATTTAGCGTTCTATAAGAATGAAAAGTGTCCAAAGCAGAATGGCGGGTTCTATTGCAGAAGTAAAAGAACAACAAAGTACGGTTTTCGAGACGATATCCGACATGAAAATAAGACTAGAGTACGTGTAAGCTCAGACAGCTATGCTAGAAAAGTGGCAAACTGATCTTAGTGACGTTCGCGAAAGTGTCAGCCGTATAAAAAAAGACACGCACAGCCTCCGCGCACGGCTAGATGACGCAGAAGACTGCTCTCACCGCGACAACATCATTTTTCATGGCCGGCCGGATGTTGCCATGGAATCCGCCGAACAATCAGACAAAAAAATCTTATCACTGCCTAAAAACACCCTAAACATAAATATACCAGAAGAAAGAATATCACGCGGCCACAGAATCGGTTATTTTACGTCAGAAAAATGTCAACCAATTATTGTTATATTCAAAGAGGAAGGAAATTGTTCTGTCTAAGCGAGCACTCTTTAAGAATAGTGAGGTGGCCATGCACGAAGATTTTTGCTTGGCAACCCGAAATGCGAGAAAAAAATTGACTGAATGTGGCAAAGAGCAAGACGTTTCATTTAAACTTCGCCATAATAAACTTGTCATGAATGGTAAACAATACGGGTACAGTCCAGATAATGACTCTTTTTATAAAATATACCCTGATGGTCCAAAATTAGGCGCGGAAGTAACCAATCCCCAAACCCCTCGCTCTGGCCGCGTACTCGAAGCAAATGACTAGGAAAACGAGAGGGGTGGTGCTTGCGTTTTCAAACAACAGTTTCTTTCAATCCTTCACACTAACATTCGCAGTTTATTCCGCAAAAGAGATGACGTCAGTGCAGTAATTAATGATTGTAGCGCCGATATAATCGCTTTAACGGAGACTTGGTTGAGGAGTAAAATATCTAATGGAGAGTTATTTACTTGTTAGGATAAGTATTTTATTTATCGCAGTGATCGATGCGATAGATCTGGTTGTGGTGTGTTGCTAGCTGTTAAATAATGTAATGAATGTTTCTGGAGTTATCATCTCTTCTGAACTCAAAGTAATATGGTGCTGTGTGAAAGTGAATTTGAAGAAAATGATTATAGGTGTTATTTATTGCAAACCCTCAACCAATTCATCATTTAATAATGTTTGCACGACCTATTACACGTTATCACGGTTCGATACCCCGGGATAGGAATTCTTTTGATGGGTACTTTAACTTTGCTAACATTGGCTGGTCCGCATCATGTCGGTTTTCTGATCCCTTTTCATTCGAGTCTAGCAACTTCATCACTGGTTGTTCTGACTTCGGCTTGTCGCCGCTTGGTATACACCCTACACGTGTTACACAGAATCCGCCTTCCCTGCTAGACGTAATACTTAAGTCATCACCTGATATCGTTTCAACCATAACGCACTTGCCTAGTTTAAGTGAACATGATGTACTGTAATTTTCGCTTCGGTATCGGTATCACCCTGTTCGGTATTACAAAAACGTTTCAAAAAGATTAGAGATTATAGCAAAGCTATCTATTCAGCCATAAACAGTGAACTGGCAGGTTTCCTTGACGTTTTTTTAACTGATCACCTTGAACGTTCAATTGAAATTAACTGTAACATGTTTAAAAACAAAGTAAGCGAGCTAATAAATCGGCGCGTTCCTCTCAGACGCGTATTTATAACAAAAAGGAACCCTGGTTTAACCGAAATTTGTTAGGTCTCTCTAGCAAAAAGAAACGGCTTTTCCGGAAGGCAAAGCATTCATGCAATGCAGCACACCGCTTAGCCTACAGGGCAGCTGGGGCAGCTATTGATTTGCCTTAAAAGTAGCTAAATCGACCTTTTTTAAAACCACACCACCCAATATTCTTCAAACAAACCCTAAGCATTTTTGAACTATTGTAAAGACGAACAGACTAACAGAATTTCTTTGGCGACACCTTCAGGTGAATTTATTCATAGCAGCCTATGTTCTGAAGTGCTCAATAACACGTTTACCCTTTTATCCTCGCCTCCCATAAACACCGACTTTCGTGACGAGCTGGAGCTTAGAAATCATTTTCAAATCGATCCAATAGTCTTTGCCTATGCTGGCCTTAAAGTAATATTTGATAATTTAAAGCTAAGTTTCACTTGCGGAATTGACGGAATTATTAACACGTTTTTGAAAAATACGAGTGCAAATTGTTCCATAATTTCACAAGGCCTATTTTCTCAATCCTATAATTCTGGTACTTTGCCCAAAGACTGGAAAACTGGAAAAATTGTACCGCGTTACACATCTGGTGATGCTAATAACCCATCAAATTAGAGACCAATAACTTTAACCTCTTTCCCATGTAAATTAATGGAACACGTCGTTCTTTCACATCTGGTAAAATTTCTGGAAGAAAATTGTTTCTTTTGTTTAAATCCGCACGGATATCGAAAACGTTTCTCCTGTGAGACGCAGCTCCTAAAACCTACTAATGAGACTTACATGTTTTCCTCGACTCTGGTTAATCGGTTGATTGTATATTTCTTGATTTTGCCAAAACTATCAATAAGGCTAACCACTCACTCCTTCTGTACAAAATGACCGCGCTATATATTGACCCCAAACTGTTTAATTGGGTACGCCACTTTCGCACATCACGCGTCCAATTCGTTACTGCAAACGACATGACTCACCTCTGATTCCAGGTTGATTTTGCGTTCCCCAAGGATCTGTCTTGGCTCCCCTATTGTTTTTATTTACGTGAATGACCTGCCTCACAACATATCCTCTCACATATGCCTCTTTTATGACGACTGCGTGATATACCGTAAAGTTTCAAATCATACCGACACCGTATCCATCCAAGCAGACCTCAACAACATTTCCCTGTGGTGTCGCATATGGAAAATGGAAGTCAATACTAACAAGTGTAAATCTATGCGTGTTTCCCGTACTAACTTAGAGTGTGCAAGGTATTACCTCAACAACAATTGCCTAGAATCAGTCAATTCTTACCTTTATCTGGGCGTCCACATTACTAACACCCTTTCATAGAAACCACATGTAGAATACATAAAGACCAAGGCTAATCGCACTTTAGCTTAGCTCAAAAAAAATTTTCACTTAGCTCTGTCATCAATAAAATTACTGCTGTACACCACGTACGTTCGCCCACAGTTAGAATACGCATCTGCAATATGGGATCCATACCATGCTATACTAACACACGCAGTCGAAGCCATACAAAACCGTTCAGCTCGTTTCATCTTGGCTAACTATCATCGTAAATAAAACTAGCGTAACTGTCATGAAGGTGACTTTGCATCTTCAGTTGCTTGCTACCCACCGGAAGCAGTCTTGAATTCTCCTTTGCGACAAAATATTCTTTCACGATCCTTCTTTGCTTCTCCTTTGGATTGTACCTGCGCGATTCATATCATCTCGGCGCGATCATTCACAAAAGGTCATTGTGCCTCGCTGTTTATCAGCGTATCAACAGTCCTTTTTCCCATAACCAGCAATGAGTGGAATTGTCTACCAGCCGCCCTAAGAAGCATGGGGGACCCCATACTATTTAAAAATGCATTGTCTAACCTGGTTTAGTTGTTTCATGTATCATGTGTTCTCTATTCCTTATTTATTTTCTCTCTTGCTGTAGATTTTAATGTTGCATCTGCTTCCTTGTATACCTTTTGTATATATTTATTTTATCTTGCCCCTCCCCTCTGCAATGTACTTCAATGAACCCTGACGGTATTTACCAACAAATAAATAAAAAAATACTCTTTTACTTCTAACATTTAGTCTTCTGAGCTGAGGAGGGCGTTTTTAGCATGCCTATTCCTCATAACTTTACATTTATTCACGGCTATTTATAGCCTCACGGACGTGCTTTTTGATTGTAGTTCCTAAAGCATGTTTAGCATGTTATATACAGTCTCACTCAGCAAGATTGTCGTCGGTAAACCTAACATGCTTCAAGTATTTCAAGTTTATCCTTAACGCCACGTATGCCCAGTCAAGCTTTCTAAATGCCTTCAGAATTGAAGCCACATTGAGGGATTTTTTTATTTGCCCTATACACCAGTCTTGAAAGGGTGTCCTTTTTATACAGAACTTCTACATATCCATCACATATTCTCTACTTCGTACTTATACTCAAATAATATATCTAGCTTCACATGGGTGAAACTTCTTGTATTTCGTAACCCTAGGACAAATACACCAGACAATATTGCCGCGGACTAGGCACTGGGTTCGTTTATTGATGTTTTGTTTTTACTGCCCCGCCGCGCCCGTCTGTGTTATCGGTGTCCCAAGCGTAACGCGTGTTCCATTATTTATTGTTGTGCCGCACGGGATATCTAATTCTGATACGGAAAGCGTTTTGCGCTAAGGTCACTAGCCTCGAAGAATCTACCTTGATCTACAATTTTCTAGATGTAAATTCACGGTTCGAAAAACACTTGAGCCGAAAGATAAAGCCTGCAGAGCAGACACCGCGGTGTCCGAATCGCCGACGCTCGCCCGCACACGTCCCTTTGTTGACTGCTGTTTCGCCACCTGTGTATTGTTTGAGTTGTAAGGGGAGCACAAGTTCGCTACAATAAACGTGTTTTCCTTCAAGACAGCTGCATTGCCTTTGGCTTCGTGACAATAATATTGTTAATATTATTATAATACTATAGTGTTATTACACCGTCGCATACTTCAGACGTGTGGCACTAAACTCTGTTTTGTTGAGTTACTTCATAAGTCGAGTTACTTCATTAGACCAGTGCACCTAAATTCAGGATTCATGTGGGAATAATTTGGACTTATGTCTGACTAACTTAGAATATGGGGACGCTTCAAACATCTTCACTGAACTGATAAAGCCTGATTAGTTTCATCCTCGTCTGATCATTTCCGTGTGACGTATCTTTTTTTTATCACATTCCCATTCGCACACCTTTAGGCAAAAATTACAACTCTGATCGCGGCGCTACATTTTTTTATCTCATTTGCTTAGTGCCACTGCCCGGTCGCCAAAAGCCACCCTAATGACGCTGACAAGCTGGCTGATTTTTTTATTGAAGTTCTGCACGACGGCTGTAGAGAATATATACCTAACGTAGCAGAATATAAAGACACTAATTCATACTGGTTTTTGGCTGAGCTGAAAAGGGCCCTTCGACAGAAAGATCGAGCTCACAGACAGGCTAAGAATACCGGGAGGGAAAGCTGCAAGGCTGAGTTTCATCAACTGAGGTCTCACTGCAAATATCTGCCCAAAACGTGATAGCTCTTATTACATTGTAGTGAAGGGCCAGTGAAGTGTGGTGGCCGACCCGCCAAACTGAAGGTGAAGTGCTTTCCCACGGGAAAAAAGCCACATCAAACAGGAGAAGAAAGAAGGAGTTCAGAGAAGGCGGTATTGAGACAGTGCCCTCGTGGTGTAGGCCCGAGGTCGATCGTGGCGGTGCCATCCAAGTAGCCAATCATCGCGCTGTAGGCGCGACGACAGCCCTGGACGCCGCCGGGAGGGAAGTAAACCACCCCCGAGTGAGTGGTATGCCGGTGACGCGGAGCGCAGGGCGCGAGGCTTTGTTTTGGGCCTTAACTCTCACCTCCCGTGCTACTCATCGGCAGCGCTACGTTCATTGCCTTGGAACCATCAGGCCGGCTTGCAGCATCTCCTCAGACCGAGCTCAGCAGCCTCGCGGAGGGCCGCCTCGAGGACCGTCTTGTTCGAATCACCTCCAATGGATTCCCATTGTCCCTCCTCGACTCTGCTGCACCGTGCCAGCCCCAGCAAGCTGAAGTTCGCCTGTTTTTCTCTAGTCCTCTTGGAGACTTGTAAATAATTTTTTTCTGCTTTCCGCATTTGGATTATCACTGAATATAACGAGTGCGTTTTTCGAGAAACATTAGCCAGGCTCATGGCTCTGTGCGCAATCTTGCCACTTCCTTCATAACAAAAAGTGGAGAGCCTGCAGGATTCGCTGTTATTACTTGCAGGAAAGAGTGCGGCTGCTGGTAACCTAGCAACCAGGCGAATATTCCAAAATGTATCTAGCGGGTCTGGAAAGAATTAGCAAAACTGGAAAAAGACTTGGGACTCACCGGTGTAGCACTACGCACTACTTCGATATGGAGAAGGTGAAGTTGAAAAAAGAACAAGCTATGAGTATTGAGGCGAGGCGAGTAGGTGTCAATGCTGTCTTATTAAACCAAGCTGATGAGCACGAAGAGGCATGCTGAGGTAAAATCAGCAAAAAAAGATGAAATGGAAAGGTAGGCACTCAGGGAGTATGAGAAGAGTAGGGAGTATGAGGGACATGTGGTTGAGCGCTTTCGTTTTTTGTTTGAGGTTCTGGAAGGAACGGCTAGGCCAAGGTCGTAACTGTGCCGTGTGGTATCCATTGTTGGCACAGTTGGCAATCTCTTAGGGTGGGTAGCGTTTTTGTGTCACGTAGTATTGTGGTAATGTCTTAGGCGATGGTAAATGTTATTACCGGGCCTATTGCCTGGGATGTTGCGCGTAACCTCGCGTAACTGCTTGACTGTGTTTGTTTAGTTCTTACGCTGTAGTTATACATACCCTGCAGTAAAAATAATGTTCTACAGAGGGCAACACCCTCGTATATAACACAGGTTCTGCACTTATAGCCTTATCTTGCCTCGGACGAAAAGCATTAGAAGAAAACTATTGTGTCATTCTGAAGTCTTCACAGTATATTTTGACCTCAATATTTTTGTGAAAAGTTTTGAGTCCGCATTTTGAGAGGTAACCAGTTGAAGTTGAACTCACTGTTATAGACAAGGGTGTTGCGCACTGTACGTACAGCTGGTGTGCAAACAAAATTCTTGGTAGGGAGATGTTATGTTCGCGCTCCTCATTTAATAATGGAAGCCGCCGGTGGTTGATGTATCGGCATCGCCTCCGCTTGTAGCTGTCATGCTGCGTTCCTTCCACGCAACCGTAGAGACGCGAAGCTGGGGGCCGCTGAGTGCATGCTTTGTGTTCCTTCTTTTTGTGTGCAAAAGACTGGCGTGCTTAGCCCGAGTACCTTTATTGCGTTGGTATGCAGTAAGGTCGACCGGGCAGTCTCAGTGAGTGGCTGGTGCATGCACAGAAGTGAAAACAGCTCCGGCGCGGGGTTCTCTCTCGGACAGCACGCAAGCCGCTATTATGGCTTGCCTATATTGGAAAGGGGCTCTGTCGTTCGTCATCATGGTGGACGACCTCACGGTAATCGAGAGAATGGCGTCTCGCAGTGTCGAAAGGCACGTGGCGCATGATTTGAGGCTTTACGAAGCCGGCGTAGGTGCTGTTCGTTTATAGGTCATTCGCCTCGAGAATGGTCGCTTGGGCTTAGAGCAGCTCTTCTCGCAAGTCAGGCGGTGGGCGTGGCCTCCCTTAGTATGGGGGTGGGGGATTAGTCACGACTCCCTCATTGTGCCGGCGAGCGCGCGCAGGCAAGTGCGAGGCAGCAAAGCGAGAACACTGTAAGATGTTAGCCGCGCAAAGACTCCTTCAGGCGTTCGGCTTTGGCTTTTGAGCAGATGCTGCCGGCTAAACGCATTGGGGTGACCACAACCGCGGTAAGTGAATTTGGGTAGCAGATGTCTTGTATTTGCTTCTTGGTTGCAATAGCCTGCGCAGGAAACCTACTATGAGAGAGAGTGTTCGCTCATGTGATCGCAGGCTGGGACATGTGTAAGATTGGTTGGTTCTTGTGGTCAATCAATGGTTCATAATAATTATTTTAGGGGCTTTCGCGCTTTTTGAATTCCCCTTTTGGAGGCGTGGTTTTTGGGATCGAAACCGGAGTCTTGGTTTTTGTCCGGGGGTCGGTTGAGATGGATCTAGTTGAGTATAGATCTTGGCCCAGCAGGCTGCAGCGGGGAGGGTGACAAGGTAACCATTATTCTGTCCTAGTAAAAATACCTGCAGTTGTGTAAATAGTGTAAATAAACCTAATACCCGGCAAGAAAGGCAGTCCTTATCACTCACCTGCTTCAAGCATCGGACGTTCGTCATCGGAGCGAGTCGAGATCGTCCTCTCTGCTCGAGCTCCTTTAAGAACCTCATTATTTCGTCTACATCAGTCACCAAGAAGATGGAAAGGAGTAATATAACTCTAGCCCAGGATAATCTTCTTTGATTTACAAGGTTGTGGGTGTAAGTTGACGGTTCCAGAAACACTCGCGCCGAAAGATAAGAGCCTGCAGAGCAGACTTGGCGACTTGGGGCCTTTTTGGCGACTTTTGCAGTCCCCCTAGGAAGAGCGGCGGTCTCTGCTTAGCGCGTCATGTAGTCTGTCGCTACGACAATCCACTAGTTTTCGAATGGGGATGTAGAGAACAGGCCCATAGGGTCCATTTCAATCAGCTGGAAGGGCGTCGATTGGACGGCGATCGGCTGCAGAAGTCGAGCGTGCCTCATTGGTGGCCTTTTTCGTCGCTGGGAGTCACGGCAGCTCCGGATGTTGTGAGTGACGTCGGATTCGACGCCGGGCCAAAAGTACTTCGCCTTAATTTTTTTTTTTTAATTTTGCGGGCTGTACCTAGATGTCCGGAAGACCGGTCGCCGTGGCACGCTTGCAAAAGTTCTTCACGAAGGTCTGCGGGAAAAGCAAGAAGATAATTCGTTCTCATTCCGGGGCTGAAATTCTTCTTCACGAGAACGGAGTTTTTTAGGCTGAATGCTCGTAGGTTGCGTTTCATGGTCCTAGGCACGGCGACGTTGCATCCTTCGAGGTATGATGATGACGCGTAAGTCGGGGTCGGCACGCTGCTGGGTGCGTAGGTCACTCTCCGTCATGACTCCGAAGAACGCGATGTCTTCGTCAGAGTCATTTTGTGGTGGTTCAAAGGGAGCAGCGGGACAGGCAGTCGGCGTCGGAATGTTTCCTGCCGGATTTATAAACAATTGTTCCGTGGAACTCTTGGGCCGCAAGCTCCGATGCCCAAGATTGCCAGAGGGATCTTTCGAATTAGCGAGCCAACACAGCGCATGGTGTCTTGTAACAACCCTGAATGGTCTACCGTTACGTATGGGCGAAATTTTGAAACCGCCCTTATATTAGCGAGGCACTTATTTCAGGCTCTTAGTAGTTTTTCTCCGCCTCCGGTAGACCACGGCTGGCAAAGGCGATTACTTTTTCGCACCCGCTTTGTTTTTGGACGAGGAGGGCACCCAAGCCTATATCACTGGCGGCCGTGTGCATTTCCGTTTGGGCTTCTTCGTCAAAACGAGCGAGTACGGGCGGGATTATCAGGCGTTTTTTCAGCATGCAGAATGCTTTTTATTTCTCGTTTTCCCAGCGAAAAGGGGTGCTATCTTTTGTCAAGTGCGTGAGTGGCTCTGCAGTGCGTGCCAAGTTTGCGACGAAGCGCCTGTAATATGCGCACAGACCGAGAAATATTCGCCCGTCCTTCCTGTCTTTCGCACTTGGAAAGTTTGAAATGGCTGAAGTTTTCGCCGGGTCAGGTAGGACTCCCGCGGCGTTGACGCCGTGGCCCAAAAACTTCAGCTCCTCGTTCGCGAAACGGCTATTTAGGGCTTCAGCGTTAACCCCGACGTAAGAATGGCCTCGAGGACAAACCCCAACTTTGCAAGGTGTTTGTCGAAAGTCCGCGTGATACCACAACGTCGTCAAGGTATACGATGCAGATGTGCCCCTTCAGGTCAGCAAGCACAGGTGTCCATGTCTCTTTGAAACTTTGCTGGCGCCGTGCACAGCCCAAAAGGCACCACCTTGAATCGTATGGGCCGTGCGGGATTATAAATGCGGTCTTCCCTCGGTCTCTCTTCTCCACTTTAGTTTGCCAGTAGCCGGTCTTCATATCTATCGATGAGAATTACTTCGAATGGCAAAGGTAGTCGAGGGCGTCGTCGGTTCGTGGCAGTTGATACACGTCCTTTTTGATGATTTTGTTCACTCACCGGAATTCAAGGCAAAACCTTATGTGCCGTCCTTTTTTTCACCAGTGCGACCAGCGCAACCCAGGCGCTATTTGATGGCTGTGTAATGTCGCCGCTGAGCATGTCGTCGAGTTCAGCCCGGATGGCTTCCCACTCATGTGAAAAGACGCCGTACGGTAACTGTATGAGACGTCAGGCTTCAACTTCGCGTTCTTTTTCTGTGCTTCGCTAGATGTGTCTGACGTAGTTATGAGTTACGAAAAACAACCCCTGTAGCGATGTAGCAAAGCCAATAATTTGTTCCGTTCTGCTTGCGGTTACGCCGGATTCACGTCGAAGAATTCGGAAGCTTGAGGGTGTCTGCGGGTGCGCGTTCAATTTCGGCAACCGAAATCCCGCCACGTGCTTCTCGCGTTTGTTTAGGAACGCAAGGGCCGCGCCATTGTTTAAATGGTGGTACTCGTCGGTGAATTTAGTGAACAAAACGTGGGATTGGCTTTGCTTTTAGCGCGCAATGCCTCTTGCGACATAGACACTGTGGCCGAGAAGCACCCTTTGGTAACTCTCCACAGTACCGTCGACGTCAGAAACGGCATGTTCAGAGTAGACGCTGATCATCAAGCTTGCTCGGGGTGGCAGGGCGACATGATCGTTGGCTATCCTTACAGCAACAGGGTGTATGGGGTTGGTTCAGGCGTCATGCAGGGATCGGATGAAAATGTTTAGACTTGTCCTGTAGATCAATAATTGAACCGTTTTACATCAAATAGTCCATTCCGTGAAATACATCGCGGGAGAAGTTAGGCAAAACGACGAACGCTGCAGGGTATGTTGTGCCGTCTATGTTGACGCGCGATGTACACTTCCACTTGTCATCGTGAGGTGGCCTCATGCAGTGCATATATGCGACCATCCTATCTCGCCACAACTTTCTTCAGCTTAGACACGAATGGCCCGCTCATTACAGAGTAGTTGGCTCCTGTGTCTTGGAGGGTGACTACATCAAATCTGTCGATAGACAGCTGAACGTCGGACGCCGCCTTTTTCGAGTTCCGGGTGCGTCGTGGCGTCGTATCTCTTGTACATGTTGGAGGTCGGCCACTATGCGTCATGGTCTTAGTCGTATTCGCAACGGCAGGTGCGGTAATGTCGGGTACGCGTCGCGCCGTTTTGCTGTCGTAGTGTACGGCAGTCATGACAGGATTACATGTGATCGTGAGGCGTAGAGCGCATGTGGTGAATCATGGTCTTCAGAGAGTCGCTGCGTCATTGGAGGGTTTTCATTTTTTCGTGGTCGTGCAACTTTTTCTCTAGACCTTGCTGCTTCAATTTGCCCCGCGTGGGTTGGGAGACTTTCCACGTGAGCAGTCATCAGTGCTACGGTGGTTACACGACTGATACGGGTACGGCGACGGTGAACGGTTGAAACGGGCTGGGCCACGGCTGGTTTGAGATAGGTAGTCGTCAATCTCACGCGGTCGTTGGCCATGGAGATGGCGAGATGCGTCGACAGAGAAACCCTGCAGTCCGAGTCTCCTGTATGAGCAGCGACGGTAGATGTGGTCGGCTTCCCTGCAGTGGTAGCTCAGAGGACGATTTTAGAGAGTTCGCCATACTTCCGTCTTCCTTGGCGTCTGGTTTCGGACTAGAGGGGTCTGGCGGGAAACAGTGGGTGGCGGTACGGCGAACCGTCTTGGCGATGGGTTGGAGCAGGTCGGGGTCGACGAACAGCCGCGGAGTAGGTCATCGCTTGTGGTTCGCGGGGTGCTTCCGACGGCGTAGAAATCCCCAGTACGAGTTGGACTTCTCGGATCACGTCGGTCACGGAGGCGATCTGGGGTTGCGGTGTGGTTGGGAAAAGCCTCTTCAGTTCTACGCGAACGACGGTGCGGATTGTTTCCCGCAAGTGTTCCGTCGCGAATCCAAGGGCGTTGACGGGGTTCGCCAAAAACGCGTTGAGTGGTCGATCGTATTGCCTCGACCGGATGCCCAGGGTAATCTGAATCACCGAAGCCTCGGTCACGAACTCAGCGACGGTTTTAGTTGGGTGGCAAATCAGTCCAGCGAAGAGCTCTTGTTACTCTCCCCGCATCCGCAAGCGCACCTTGTTCTCTTCTGTCATTTCGGGATCAGCTCTTCGAAACAGCATCTTCATCTCCTCAACGAACACCACAACACCTTCGTTAGGGTCTTCGATTCGCGTCTGCACAACAGCTCAGCTCGTTCTTTCCGTACAACAGTTGTCATTTTTTCAAACATTCTGCTTTCAACATGGTTCACGATGTTAGCGAGCTTTGTGATTTTCACACGAGATTTGAGCCGCGTCTCTGAGGCAGAAAAACACTTTCCTCGGGGTTTCTTCTTCATCCCATTAGTTGAAACTTTGGACGCGCTCCCGCTTCGCCCGCCAGCCACTCTTGCGGGTCTTCACCAGGGGATCCTCGGAACGATGGGGGCTTCCGAGGTTGCTGCAGATGAACGGGAGGGTTGCCTTGGTTGACCATTGGTGCTGGTTGCGACATCTTCCTTCTTCACTTTCTCCGGTAGCAGACCGAGCTCGGGTGGCAGGCCTTGCTTTCGGCGACGGGTACCAGTGGGGTTACCATGGTGACCTGCAAAGGGATTTCGGTGCGTGGACCCAGCACCTCACCAGGTGCCACGAAGTCAACGACGACGCAGCTTCCTTCAAGGGAAACGAGTTTATTGGAGCGAACTTCTGCTCCCATAATAACCTAAAGAATACACTGGCGCCGAAGCAGCATTAAACAAAGTGACGGGCTCAAGCGAGCGCCGGCCATTCGAATGCCGGGGAGTCTGCTGTGCAGGTTATTAACTTTCGGATCGAGTGGTTCTCAAAACGTTGAGTTACACCCACTACCTTGAATATAAAAGAAGATTATTTTGATCTAGATTTAGATTTGGCCCATCCACTTTCTTGGTGACGGATGAAGATGAAATGAGGTTCTTGAAGTAGCTCGAGCCGAGAGGAGGATCTCGACTCGCTCCTATAAGCGACGTCCGGTGCTTGAAGCAGGTGAGGAATGAACTGCCTTTCTTGCTGGATATTCGGTTTATTTACACTATTTACATCACTCCAAGTATTTTTATCAGGACATAATGATCGTTACTTTGCCACTCTGGCAGCAGCAGCCTGTTTGGCTGAGATCTATACTGAACTTGATCCCTCTCGACTGACCCCCGGACAAAGCCCAACACTCCCAATTTGATCCCAAAAACCTTGCCTCCAGAGGCGGGGTTCAAGAAAGCGCGAAAACCCTTTAAAATATTTAATATGAACCATTGATTGACCACAAGAACCAACCTATCCACACATGTCCCCAAATGGGATCACATGACCCAACACTCTCTCTCATGCACTCATAGTAGGTTTCCCGCGCAGGTTATTGCAACCGACCAGCAAATACAAGATCTGAGCCCCAAAGTCACTGACCGCACGGAGTGGTCACCCGATTAGCTTGAGCGGTGGCATCTGCTCAAAAGCAAAGCCCAACCCTTAGAGCAGTCCTTGCGTGGCTAACATCTTACAGAGTCCTCGTCTTGCTGCCTCGCAGTTGCTTGCGCGCCCTCGGCGGCAGAATGAGGGAGTCGTGGATAATCCCCTACCAGACAAAGGAGGACGCGTCCGCCGCGTGACTTGCTGGTAGAGCTGGTCTAAGCCCAGGCGACTATTCTCCGGGCGAATGACCCGTAAACAAAAAGCACTTACGCCGGCTTCGCAAATCCTCAAAGCATACACCGCGCTCGTTTTGGACACTAAGACACGGCATCCTTTCGCTTCCCGTCAGCTCGTCCACCTTGATGACAAATGACTGAGCCACTTCCCAATATCAGCAAGCCATAATAGCGGCACGCTCACTGTCTGAGAGAGAACCCCGCGCCGGAGCTGTTTTCACTGCTGTGCACGCACCCGCCGTTCACTGAGACTGCCCGGTCGAGCCGGCCGCATACATGCGCAACAAAGGTGCTCGGGCTGAGCACCCCCACCTTTTGCCACATAAAAAGAAAGAACACAAAGCATGCACTCAGCGGCCCTCATCTTGTTGTCCCTGCGGTTGCATGAAAGGAACGCAGCATGAGAGCTGCAAACGGAGGCGAGGCCGATAGATGAGCCACCAGCGGCTTTCAATATTCAAATGAGTAGCCCGAACTTAACAGCTACTGACGTTAGGGCGAAACAGTCTGCTTATCTGAATAAGATAGCCTGTTCGGCATAACAATAAGGAATGTTAAACGAGCTTCACATGGGGCACACACAACAGACCGGGGCGTGGCCGGGCAGTAAAAACAAACAATAAACAAACCTATACATGGTTCACCGCCATATCGTTCATTTGTAAGGGACCCTGTGACTACTGGCATGGAAATTGAAATAGGCAGAGAGCCAATAAGTTATCTTTAAAAAGAAAATGCGCATATGAGTAACTGATTTGCCTGAAAATTAACATTGAGGTTAGTATATGCAGACATAAATAGGCCAAACACATGCTGCTCATGCTTACATAATTAGAGGCGCACAGCAGCCAAGCTGCTGGATTATGGAGCGGTGTCATCTGCAGTTTTGTACCAATAGATTGGAAAACACTTAACGTTTTTTCTGAATCGTATATGCCAGCGATGCTCTAACATTTGTGCTGTTTCATCCAAAGACGTATTTTTGATCCAAACCGTGTTTTAAGTACCTGTCAGACGTATACTTGTTTATATACGTGTGATATCACCCATAACCACCATCTTGCGCTTGAGCACGGACGGGGGCGGCCTTGCAACAACAAGTTTGCCGCACGGGGTATCTGCAGTAAATTGCTGCTATTGTGACAGTTGCTATTGTAGTGTGAGGTAGACTAGCCGAGGTGTAGCAGTTTTGAGTGGCTCCTGGAGAGTCGTACGGTGCATGCGCGCGGAGCAGTGACGTCACACGGCGCACAAAACGCTGCTCGCTGCCCGGCGTCTCTCACACATCCCACGCCTTTAGCCCCTTCGCCGACCTCCGTTCCACACGTGGCGGCACAGTGTACTTGATGATTATGCGAGGGTTGGCCGGGCGTGCTCAGCAGCAACACCGGCGTGCGCCTGTGGAGCCAGCTTAGCTCGGTGGCGATTGGTGACGCTTTGCCGGAGCCACCTGATATATCCACATGCGTAACATAAAGGCGTATACCTTGTGTGTTTTATTGAAGCAACAATTAGCATGAAAATCGAGCTAGCCCTAGATAACCAGGAAAGCTAAGAAAAACAGCTGAACCTTAGCTCACGCTACGTTTATCCTGGCATAGCCAAGCTAAGGGACTGCTAAGTATTTATTTGCACTCTACACAAGTTTTTCGATGTTCTCCTTTTTATGCAGAAGTCTTAAATAACTATCACATATTTCCTGCTTCGTATTTCTACTCCCGTAATGAATTGCCATAGTACAGACACTTTTGGGTCTTGAGGCCTTCGGTTGGAAAATTTGAAATCATCATTATCTGGTGCCTACCCATTCTTCCAACAGTTAAAGCTAACACAAGTGAATTATAATAAAATTTCTAATATGGTACAAGATCCGACTGTTCACCTTGTTTATCGTTACTTTGTTTACATAGCAATAAAACATCGTGCATTCCCTATCACCAATATAACAGTGACTAAGTTCTGTTTTCAAGACTGCTCAATTGGCATGAATATAGAACCGCTATGCATTTCTCTTTCTTTAGAGTTTCCTTTATCTCGAATTTGTTGGCGTTCTCCCATTGTTCACCGTGCACACCCGGCGCAGAAACTTGTACCTACACCCGACGTAGAACTATTTTTTGCGAGGTATGCCACAGTCTTTCCGTTAGCTACGACAAACACCTTGTGCTTATCAAACCCAAAGGCATGGGCGCTCTTCAGGCAATGAAGTGTGTCACACTTTTTGTGTGCTTTGAGTTTCAATAATTCGCACCTCGTGGCTGAAAGCTGTCCTTTCTTGATGCAGAGATTTTCGCCTAATAGCAATCCAAATTAGTTACCGCTGGATATTGACCAATTTTTTCTGGTCTCAGAAAACATTTTTCTCTCTGACATCACCTGTGTGGTGTAATGCTGACAATTCAATTCCCTTTTTAAAGGCACCAGTTTTAATATAGGTTTCCCAAATTATGATTGCAAAAATATATATAATAAAGAATGTTCGCCGCGCGTCCAAAAATTAAGAATAAAGAAAGCACACTATCACGCGTAAGACTTGAAATGGCGTCGCAGTACGTAAGTTTCATGACCATGACGAAGGTTTAAACGAGTGCTGCACTAAATTTCTCGCTTTCAGTTTTTATTCTGTAAAGAATACCTATTTGCCCAGTAATTACAAAAATCGAACCGAAAGCCGTCAGCCGCCAACATAGAAATAATTATAGCACGTTGATTGCAACCAGTTTCAAATTCGGTGGCAGCGCGGCAAAATGGCCGTTCGAAGGCCAGCCTGCAAGCGGGCCAGTCTTATGTCACGGTCTCACCCGTGACGTCAGGGACGTTCGCCGCAGCGTCTGCTACGATTGCACATGTTCCGCACTCGCCCGTGCAGATGACGTGTCGTCTGAATCGTCAGACTCGGATGACTCGCTGCCACCCTACAGACAGACAGCCAGACAGACAGAACAACTTTATTTGGCCACGCGATTAGGCCGGCGATGTCTTCGCCGTCGTCCGTTTTTAATATTACTGTGGGTCGAACCGGCGCAGACCCTTAAAGCAACAGCTTGTCGCCAGCCTTCTAATCAATCTGATCGCGAAAAAGAAGTTCCACAAGCGAGAAAGTAGATGTTAGTGTCGTGAAAAATTGTTCTATGGGTTGTAATCAGCGCCTAAATTAGAAGCGGCGTTCAGCTATTTGCCGCGATGGTAAGCCGGCGCTGACCGGCAGCGGAGATTCTGCGCTCGACCCAGCACTGCCGGCACCGCGGTGCGGTGAGCGGCCGAAAGATGGCGCCACCTGCGCGCTATAATGAAAACAGGCCACGACAGATGTCTTGGTCACCGATTGCTGAAACCGCATATCGCCAAAATAAAGCTCCACATGCTACAAAGGGGATGATAGTGTGGTGAAAAGTTGTGTAAGAGACGGTCACTCGCAGGTGTACAGACAACGCGGTCGAATATTCGCCACGATACTAAGCCTAAAGTTCCCAACACCCAAGCTGACCCGAGCAACACCGAGCCCGCTGGCTTGGGCGACAGTTCTTGCGGGCGCCGCCGCGCACGAACTCTGTCCACATTTAGCGCTGCATGTCGTCGCGTGGAAAATAATGCATCTTGATGTCGTTATTCAGTTGCTCGGACTGGGTTTCGCTGAGCAGTACTTCGCATTCCGCGAGCTTGCGAAGCGCCACTTCGGTGAGCTCGGCGACGCGCACTGCCGCCTTGGTGCGCGTTGCGCGGTGCTGGCACAGGGCAGTTTTCGGCACCAAATCGAGGGAACACCATGCGCCGGCCACGAACTTAAGAGCAAAGACGTCGAACACGCTAAGTGTGGAAAGTTTACAAGCATTGCTCAAACAGGTACACCCACGTTTCCTGCCCAATCGAATACCAACGACAACAAGAGCGCAGGATATCTTTTCCTGTTTCGAAAACGACTATATGACGTCACCCTGAACCGGCCAGACACGCCGGCCAATGTTTTGTGACGCCGAAAGCGATGTGTTTCTGGCCTCAGATCGCTGCAAACATTTCTGTGAGTCATATGTACAAGCTACTGAAGCCAATTATATCACTTTTAAGGTCACAATTTCGTGTCAGTACTCCTTTAGGTCCGCGATTGCAGCCTAGTTGCTTCCATTTCGCTGTCACAATGCCGCTTACTCCATCGTTGTTTCCATGAGTATGACGTTCTTTTATTTCTTTGGAAGTGATTATTAGTGGGCATCACCTTGAAGGGACGTACGCTGTGACCTTTCTCGTCCCGAGCAAGTGATGCCGAGATTTCGGCAAACGCTGCAGTTTTTGTTGTGTGTTGAGCAAGTGTTCCCACAATGCCGGCTAATGCTGGAGTGGTTTTTTGCCTATCTTGTCTAATCTCCTTATGTGGGTCTGCTTCCGCTGACAAACGTGCGGCGGGGATGCTGGGTGCCCGCGGCGAGGCATGCACACACGAGCCCTCGGCATTTTCCTGGGTTTTTACAACTACATGGCGGTCGTCCCAATCTTATCCAATCTCCGTAAGTAGGCATGCTTTTCTTGGCAGACCTCAGCAGGGCACGCTAAGTGGTCCCCGCGACGCACACACACACACACACACACACAAGCGCTAAGCATTTTCTTGGTTTTCGTAACTGCCTGCGGTCGCTGAGGGGCTCTCGTAAACGTGCGTGCTAGCAATTTTTTTGTATTTTTAATGAGGGACGCGAAACATAACGATTCCCTACACAGATTCGCTGTTTAATAAAATCTCTATCATGTATAGAAACCTAGAAGTAGCAGAAAAAAAATTAAAAATTGACATTTTCAGGTAAGGACATCAAAACCCGTCCTAGAAAAAACGAAAAGTGGTTTGCTTGAACAATTTGTCAGATATCAATGAAAATGGTAGCCCGCGTGGTGCCCACGCTTTTTGAAGCCCAACCTTTATTTTTAATTACGCTATTTTGAATGGTTGTCTGGGAGAAACGTGCTGGTTTGGCAATATTAAAGACGCCAACTAGTCCCCACATAATGTAAAAACACTTTGTCAATGATTACGTCCAACACAAGATTCGAAGCAAGCAAGCCACGCAAGAAATTCACTGGTAGTTTAAAAACCAAACTCGGTGGTGGGTGCTTGTTCACGTTCTGCTCGTCACTTGTCCGCTAGAACTTTAATTTGCAGCCTATTGTCGCCTTCTGACTATCTATGGTAGCCCTTCTTCCACGAATAATGAGCGATGAGCTATAATCATGCCCGGAAACTTTCACCACGCAGATGTTGCGGAATGAAGAGAGTGCAGCACTTTGAGCCTTCTACACGGCCGCGCCAACAAACAATTTTAAAGGAATATCAAGTGTCCGCTGGAAATTTTGTCAGAATAGGCAGTTCTACTAAGAAGCGTACTATACCTCCGAAATACCCCTCGTGCGGATCAAGGGGAACAACTGGCGGCGTTCGCTGCCGATTGAAAGGCTTTCCTCGTCGGAACTGATATCCGACGACTTGTATATCTCTAGACTTTCAAATGAACCTTTTATCGGAGGAGTAACGCGGGGGTGTAGCGGAATCACGAGCAGGGTGCTTTTTTTTGAGGAAGAGTAGAGGGCTACGGAGACGCCATGGCAAATGGACTTGATGTTGGGTACCTGCGTGGTCACGCCGAATATGAATTTTGCAACGCAATGATGAACCGAAACTGCAGCAAGCGGGCTGAAAATGCCATGTGTATTTGACACACGGGCGCCCTCCCAAACCCATCTGAGGATCATGCCTGTGAAATCAAATGTGCCATATGTGGGAAAGTTCACCCGACAGGAGACAAACAATTTCGTCACAGATACAGGACCCCCTTTGTGCTCAGACAGCGCCAACGGTCGCGACAGCAACGAGATCAACGAGGACCTCAGCATCTATCGGACGTCTCCGATCGCCAGCAAGGAACTTTCAACAGTGCCCAGTGGTGTGACGAAGACAAGAAACAGCACCGGGCCGCTCCAGCTCCTTCCCCAGGCTCCCCCCGCTCCATCCGGGCACTGAGAACGGAGCAGCGGCGAAGGACGGTAACCGCTCGCACTGCTCTCGTTCCAAATCCCGCCGTAAGGGAGGACATCGTGAGGCTTCCCGTTCCGCTTCCCGCTCGAGTCACATGGTCGACGTCTCCGTGCAACCGGCAAAGGTGAGCTGGGCAACTCTGGCCTCTCAGCCCGCTCAACACAGTGCAAACACACACAACACAAGCATGACACTCCGCGCAAGTCCCTCCTTAGAGGAGGAGATTACACGCATTAAAACAACTGCTCCAGACTGTCATTGAAGAAAATAGGCAGCTCAAGGCGGAAAATGCTCAGCTCCGTGCTCGCTTTACTCCCTCCCCAGGGCAGTCGCCACAATCCGCCCCTCCAGCAGACGCACCTACCTCAGTTGAGTCTACTCCTCTATCTGTAGCGGTAGTCTGTGCATCGAAGGAAGACAGTCCCCCTACCAAACGAAAAGCCGGGTTGCCCCTGAGCCCTCCTTCTCAACAAGAAAGCCTCACAGAACTGGAATCTAAAATCGAAAATCGATTTGCCAAGTTGGAAAGCATGATCTCCACACTGGCAAACACACTCACCAAGCAACACGCGACTTTGAACTCCAAAGTTCTGGCTCTAGAGAACTCATACACGCTTCCTAGACAAGGCCTCTGGGGCTGGTCCCCTTAAATTCAAGCCTTATCTCCGGCCCCCCGTCAGCGAAGGACTCAAGACCCTGACCCTACTGGCAGTCATCATGCGCGGACCAAACATCATAAAGAATACTGCATCTGGCAGTGGAATTGTCGAGGGTTTCGGCCCAAACGTGGAAACCTTCGGCAATACCTAAACACACTAACCCCTGCCAGACGGATGTTATTGCACTCCAAGAGTCTGGCGGCCTGGCCTAAACTATCTGGCTATCGCTCTTTCAGCGCCGACCTCCCCGGTATCAAGCAATTGTTGGTTAACTACCCTTGTCAAACGCAATATACCGGCCATTCAGCACTATACCGGTGTCGACACCGTCGAACATGTTTTACTCGAACTCCTCTCAGACAGAAAGCGGGGGGGCGGTAGTCTATTTATTTTAAATGTCTACAGCAGCCCCAGTAAGCATCACAATTTCGCACAGCTTTTCCGCAAAACACTAGATATCGTCAAAAAACAGACTTTGCTTATAGTGGGTGATTTCAACTCGCCGCACTCTGCTTGGGGTTATAAGAGAGATACAAAAAAAGGCAGGCTTTTATGGCAGGAAGCCCAGCAACTACGCCTCACTCTTCTTACCGATCCAGCCTATCCAACACGCATTGGCAATAGTGTCACCAACGATACCACCCCCGATCTTACTTTCGTAAAAAACACGCGAGATACCATCTGGCAGAACACGTACGAGAACCTTTGCAGCGACCATTATATCTTGTCTATAACGATCCCTTCTGGTCCGCCCCGCAGTCTCGGAAAGCAGCTTCGAATCGTGAACTGGGACACTTTCCGCCAACTTCGGGAGGCGGCGGCTGAGTCGGATGCCACTAACATTCAAGACATCGAAACCTGGATGTCCGAGCTAAATGACCATGTAAGCACTGCCACGAAGATCATTCCCGAGGAGGCTCAGCTCCAGCAGGTAGACACTAAGCTCCTCCATATGTGGGAGGCTAAATCTAGTATCCAAGCCCGTCTGCAAAAACAAAAACTAAATCGCCCACTACGTCGGCGGCCTGCTCGCCTCAACCGGGAAATCGAAGAATATGCTACCCGCCTCACGCAACAAAACTGGCACAGTACCTGTGATCGTATGGATGGCCAAATGGGGGTATCGAGGACCTGGAACACCCTCAGAAGTCTTCTTGACCCCGAAAACAGCAGGCTCATCCAACGTAACAACCTACGAGCACTGTTGCATTCTTTCGAGGGCACTGACAGCGATTTATTGCGTGATATACAGGCACGCTATATTAGCCCCAGCCCGCCCGATCCCCTCCCTGAGTATACGGGGAATCCCAATCCTAAATTAGATAGGGACATCACGATAGCAGAGGTTCGCGCTGCCATTCAAGGTCTTCGCACTAAATCGGCGCCTGGGCCTGACGGCATTACTAGCAAGGTCCTCCGCAACCTTGACGATAGCTCGGTAGAGGCCCTAACGAATTACATGAATAAATGTTGGGAGCAGGGCGCTATTCCCGCCGCATGGAAAACAGCCAAAATCACAATGATTCCTAAACAAGGAAAAAATCTTCAGCTCGGCAACCTCAGGCCAATCTCGCTAACATCATGTGTAGGAAAATTATTTGAACACGTTGTGCTCGCTCGCCTTAATCACTTTATGGAAGACAAGATCCTCTATCCACACACCATGGTTGGCTTTCGTGCCGGACTCTCCACGCAAGACGTCATGTTGCGCCTGAAACACGACATAATCGATGGCTACGGCTGCTCTCCGCTGGACACCAGGGCCGTTCTTACTCTAGATTTAACTAAGGCCTTTGACAACGTACGCCACGACGCTATCCTGGCCAACCTTTCTGATCTCGACGTGGGTCAACGAGCTTATAATTACGTCAAAGACTTTCTTTCCGAACGCACCGCCCGGCTCGTCGTTGGCGGACTGGAATCAGACATTATTACGATTGGCAGTAGGGCGACTCCACAGGGCTCTGTTTTGTCCCCTTTCTTGTTTAACGTGGCCATGATTAAACTTCCTCAGCTACTCAATTCCTTGCCAGGTCTTCAACATAGTTTATATGCCGATGATATCACGTTATGGATGTCTGGAGGCAGGGATGGCGATATTCAAGAGACGCTCCAACAAGCTGTTAACATCGTTCGTGATTACGTAACCCCTCGAGGACTTGCGTGTTCGCCGCAAAAGTCCGAGCTCCTTCTCTACCAACCTTCAATGCGCGGGCGCAGACGCCCTCAAGCTACCCCAGATATTCACCTGCAAGTAGAAGGGCACGCTATTCCTCGAGTCCCGTGCATCAGGGTACTAGGCCTCAGAATACAAGCTGATGGCTCCAACTCAGAAACCATTCGAGCGCTACACTCGAGCGCGACACAAATACGTCACCTCATCTCTCGGATCGCAAATAGGCATCATGGGCTCAAAGAAGTAAACCTCGTACGGCTTGTACAGGCATTTATTATCAGCCGAATTACTTATGTCGCGCCATTTCTGACTCTCAAAAAAGCTGAACAAGATAAACTTAACTGCATTATTAGGAAAGCCTACAAACAGGCGGTTGGAATTCCCATAACCGCATCTACTGAACATTTCGAAGCAATGGGTATCCACAATAGCCTTGAAGAGCTTCTTGAGGCGCAGAGAATAGCACAACTTCAACGGCTCTCCAGTAGCGAAACGGGACGCACTATCCTTCAACAGCTCCACATTACTTACGCCTCCCAGCATGGGGAAAAGGTGATGCTTACTGACTCACAGCGGGCGCATATCCGTACATCTCCACTTCCTCGAAATATGCACCCGGTATACAACGTTGATCGACGCCTAGCCAGGGCGGCTGCTCTCCACCGCCGCCTTCGAGAGGAGAAACAAGTGTTCTACGTCGACTCCGCAGAATACCCAGACAGAGCGGCCATGAGCATAGTGGCCGTGGATCAGCAGGGTAATTCAACTGCCTCTGGTTCAGTCTGTACAATTCACCCAGAGACCGGGGAGGAAGCAGCCATTGCACTTGCCATATCCTCCACACCCGCAAAAATAATTGTGACTGATTCGAAAACAGCCATTAGAAACTTTGAGAAGGGGAGAATTTCACCCCAAGCGCAGCGCCTTCTTCAACCCTTTACTGGGTCTAAACTCCGCGAGGTCCTTCTTATATGGACGCCAGCACATTCGTCCTTGCCAGGTAATGAGCATGCTCACGAAGCGGCCCGAGGTTTCAGCTACCGGGACCGCCTCGATCTTGATGAGCAATCGCTACATACGGGGGGCAGGGACAGGCTTGTGACATATAGGGACATCACCGCTCACTATCGCTTAGGCCGCCTGAAGTATCCGCCGGCGCACCCCTCCCTCAGTCGGTTGCAGTCTGTGGCCTGGCGACTGTTGCAATCCAACACCTTTCCGAACCCCGTAGCATACAGCCGCCTATACCCAGACCTTTACAAAGAGCAATGTAGATGGTGCTCCGAACGAGCCAACCTGCAGCACATGGTATGGGCCTGTCCCGAGAAACCACAACACACATCACAGACAATAGTGATCAGGACTCTGGAGCAATGGGAGGCCGTGTTGCTCAGCCCCGACCAAGAGACTCAACGCAGCCTTGTCCAACTGGCCGAAGATGCCGCTAGGGCTCACGGGCTCCTGGCCGCCATCTGACGGGGAAGGACCATCGAACGCTCCCTTTCGTCCCCTGCCCTCCCCCAGTTTGGGCAAAATAAAGTTTTCTCATCATTTGACACACGGGGGACCTTCAGAAATAAGATTTGGTAGAATAAAGCTACTCTTTTTTTAAACATCAGTAGTGAATAGCGTGTGTCATTTTTAACTAATTATAACCTATAAACGTTGTATAGTACAAAGGCGACAACATACTTTGGCACGTGACTTGCTGTGAGCTTTTTGATCAAAAATTCATGGTAATGCAGCATAACTATTAGGGGCATGTTTTTTTGTTAAGCGCTGCAGGCAAGCCGCCTTTTGGGAAAACACGTGCACCTAAGCTCGCAAAAACGCCGTCGGGAACTTTTAAAACGCCGTCGCGAACAGGAACATTTAAATTCATTCTAAAAATGGAGTCTCTAGACTAACCACTGGGGCGCATTTGGTATGCGAGAAAGGACCACAACATGTTGTAATAGGCAATCTGAAGCTTTGATCAGCGGCGATCGATTTTAACAAGATTGGTAACGGAGGAGGTAAGCGCAAAAAAAGGCGAAGGACATTAAGCATACTAAAAGAGAAAATGATTCACCAGATCAATTGATTCCATAGGAGCAATTGTTTAGTTTAAACTTTTAAATCTCAGTTGGACGAGTTTTAAAATTCTAAACTGCCTTATTACATTGAGGAAACAGATGTGGGCCTGAACGCCGTACAGAAGATGTTGGGGAGCAGGAGGAATAAACTATTTCTATATTAGTTCTGTAGTAGTGGCAATGGAATGTCTTCGCATTCCAGAACTCCCTACACGGTTGCTGCCAGGCGGGCCATTTCAACTAGCCGAAACTGATCACCGGGGTCCGGGCCTGCTAGGATGCCTTACTACTGCTCGTGGTTGGGACAGAGAGGAGGGGGAAGGAATGTTGTGTGGGAGCATGAGTAAATTATATGGTAGAGTGTGCAGGGTTGGGCACATTACTTGCAGGTTGCGGAGTAGGAGGTGGGTGGGATGGGTTGGAGGAGGGTGCCGTGAGGGTAGATGTTGGTTTGAAGGCGGCAGTAGGTCGTAGCCTCTTCCTTAGTCAACTTGTCATGTGGTGGGGGACAGATGCGGCGTTGGATGTCTGAACTTTTGAGGCACAAAATGGTAGGCTTCCGATGGTGACGCTGCAGTGTCGGAGGGGAACGCCGGTAGATATTCGTGCGGGCGGCGGCATGACCCGCCCCATTACCCTCCAGAGACACATGTCCCGGGGTCCAGAGAATGTAGCGTAAAGGAGGGTTAGGAATGGACCGTAGGATGCGGAGGGCTAAACTAAACTTTTAGTGGGTTTGATATGTTGCCGCACGGTAAATATTCCCTAATTTGAATAGCAATAGTTTGTAGGTGAGCCTTCTGCACACCTAAAATGAACCTGAGTTTAACGTAATGGCCTGTATCCACCAGACAAACACCGTGCCTCATTAAACATCAAAATAAAATTGGTTTCGAAAATTTGTGTAATATAGCAGCAAAATAAACCACATTCTGTTATTTGACCTTTCTGGTATAAGAACAGTGATGTAACAGCATCAATAGTTATTGCCGTGAGCAATGCATTGCGTTTGTTTATTCTTTGTTTGTGCCGACCGGCTGCGCAAGGCTGTGTTATCTTTGTTCTCCGAGTGCTCACTGAGAGCTCGTTGTCCATTTTTTATTTTTGATAATGAGAGCGTTTCGAGCTAACGTGAACAGCCTAGAATAATCTTATTTGACCTTCAGTGTTCTTGATGAAATCGATGGTTCAAGAAACACTCGTTCCCAAAGATAAATGCCCGCAGTGCATATGGCGCGGCATTTTACTCCCCGATGCTCGCCTACGCACGTCACTTTGTTGAGGGCCGTTTCACCGCCTGTGTACTTTTTGAGTTGTTAGGGGAGCACAAGTTCTCTCCAAAAAAGTTGTTTTTCCTTCGAGACGACGACCGTGTCATCATTAGCTTTGTGGCATCTGGTGAAGGTGCTGGGTACGCACCCTTTATGCTCCCTGCTCCTTCTGGAAACCGGCAAGCCAGCCAAAGCCAAGCAATCCGCCGACTTCAAGGTTTACCCGCCGAGTTCGGAGTTCTACTGTAAAGAACCAAAAGGAAGACAGCCGCATCCGAGAAAGATGGCAGATAAAGCCACTCCCCTATCCTCTTTCAACATCCCCTGGCACCAACACCGTTCTGCGGATCTCCCGGTGAAGGCCCAGAGGACTGGCTGGAGAAAGTGGAGCGCGTCCGGAACTTGAACAGGTTGGGCGACAAAGACATTTTTCGGCATGTCTTCTTCTATTTGGACGATGCAGCTCGAAGTTAGTACGGGAACAACAAAAGCTCCCTGACTCACTCGACTCTCTTTAATAGGGAGTTTCTTGAAACATTCCCCTCTTTCGTGCAGAAAAAGCGAGCCACACTTTTATTGAAAACCCGCAAGCACCACCCCAACGAAGGGGTCGTGATCTTCTTTGAGAAGATGAAGCAACTATTTCGCCGCGCGGACCATAACACAACCGAAGAAAAGAAGTTACGCTTCCTAATGCGTGATGTGAAGGAGGTACTGTTGGCTGAACGTGTCCGCAATCCGCCAAGAACCGTCGTTGAATTCGTGACCGAAGCCAGAACAATTGATAAGGCCTTCTAAATGCGTGCTAAGCACTATGACCGCAAATTTGTTGGCGCGGCAAATGGGAAATACGTTGACAACATGCGGCATCCGGCTGATAGCCCCCGCGAAACCATACGCGCAGTAGTGAGAGATGAACTGAGGACACTTCTCATACCGCGGCGCCCCAAGTCGATTCCCTTACTAACGTGATTAGGGAAGAACTGCTACAAGCGTTAGGAACACATACGCCGTCAGAAGTAGCGGGCAAGCTACAAGCCATAACACATTCCGCGGCTGTTTATCAACCACACCCTGCCGCAACACGTCATCAAGAGGTCACGCCATACCACCGCCCACTGTCGCCCGTCCGAACCCGCGTAGTCCTAAACCAGACGCCGATGAAGGCGGGCGTATGGCAAACTCCCGATAATAATCCTCAGTGATGCCACTGCGGAGAGGCCGACCACATCTACCGCCTCTGCCCCTGCAAGATGCTCGGTTTGCCAGGGTTCTCCGTCGACGCACCACGCCCCCGATCTGGCCACCACCCCTCTAAGATCGAAGAATACTTGTCAAACACCAGCGGTAGACCAGCCAGTTTCAACCGTCCGCCGTTGCCCTACCCATACAAGTCGCCGAACTGCCGTAGCAATGCTGACATCGCACGTGGAACGTCCCCCAGCCCATGCTGGGAAACTAAAGTCAGCAAAATCTGGAGGTTAATTTGCACAATGGCGGAAAAACGAAAACCCTCCTACAACGCAACGATTCGCCGAAGACAACGATCTACGACATACACTAAGCCCGACGACCCGATCTAACCCTGACGTGACTCCGAACACGACGACAGCAACACAGAGTGACGTGTAGCCGACATGACTGATCCCACCACTGAGAAGACGACGACAATGACGACGCATAGTGCCCAACTATCAACACGGACAAGCCGAGATGCGGCGCCCCGACTTACCAGGAACTAGTGCAAGGTGACTTCCAATGTCCAGTTTTCCATTGACAGTTTAATCAAGTCAACAGTTAAATTTCGCCTCTCCATCTTCTTGGCGAACTGACGGAGACGAAATAGTGATGTTCTTTTGATGCGCGAGCCGAGAGGACGATCTCGACTCGCTCCGATTACCGACGACCGATGCTTGGAGCGGGTGAGGGATGAGGACTGCCTTCCTTGCTGGATATTAGGTTTATTTACACTATTTCCATTACTCCAACTTTACATCAGGTCAGAGTGACGGTTACATTGTCACTCTGACAGCAGCAGCCTGTTCGGCCGAGATCTATACTGAACTAGATCCCCTCTCGACCGACCCTCGACAAAACCCAACACTCCGGTTTTGATACCAAAAACCCCCCCTCCAGAAAGGGGGCGTTCAAGAAAGAGAGAAAAACCTTTCAAAACAATTAATACAAACCATTGATTGGCCACAGCAACCAGCCAATCACACACATGTCCTACCCTGCGGTCACGTTACCCAACCCTCTCTCTTATACATTCATAGTGCGTTTCCCACGCACGCTCTTACACCCTACAAGTAAATACAGGACGTCTGCGTCCTAAAGTGGGCACAGATTACGTTCAGCGGGCGGCATCTGCTCGAAAACCAAGCCGATGGCTTAGAGCGGTCTTTGCACGGTTGGCCTCCCTTCGCGTCCTCGCCTTGGCGCCTTGTCTGCGCGCGCGCAGGGACAAAGAGGGAGTCGGGGCTAATCCCCTCCCAGACTAAAGGGGCGCCACCGCCCGCCTGAACAAACCACGGTAAGAGACGCTGCCAGCCCATGCGACCATCGTCGAGGCGAACAACCCGTCGACGAAGAGCGCATGGCGGTGGCCTCGCAAATTCTCAAAAACTTACACCGCGCGCCTTTTTGACACTATGAGACACACTGTCATTCAGCTTCCCGTCTGCTTGTCATGCTGAATGACCAAGCCACCTCCGGCGCGACAGAGGTACTCAGGCTAAGCACCCCCGCCCTTTGACACACAAAAGGACGGGCACAACACACGCTCCCCGCGGCTCCGAACTTGGCGTCCGTGTGGCTACATGAAAAGGACACAGGATCGTAGCTACCAACGGAGGCGACGCCAATACATGAGCCACCGGCGGCCTTCATTAATTACATGCGGGGCCTGAACTTAACATCAACCTCATAAATACGGGAGCTGACTTCTAGGCTGAAGAAAGTTACTACCAGATGGGACGGTTCACACATACGCACAGCAGGAGGCCATCTTGTAAGGCTAAGTGGACGTGGACATCATGCGACACCATACACGGCAACACGTACGCTGCCGCTTTCGTCATTTTGCCTCACTGCTCCAGCGACGTGATTCTTAGAATGAACTTTTTGACACACAACGCTGCAATAATTGATCTCCAGACCAAGTCGATGACTTTTTTTCTCCGATCACTCCATGACACCGGAACCGAACCCCGAACACCGTGCTTCTGTGAGGATCACCGATGGTCATGTCACCCTGCCACCCCGCGCAAGCTTGATGACCACCGTAACTGACAAGATGCTGCTCCTGGCGTGGACGCTATCATAGAGAGCGACCAAAGGTTGCTTCACAACAGCGGTGCCGCCGTCGCAAGGGAAATTGCGCGTGTTAGGCAATGCAAATCCCAAGTCGTGTTCACTAATTTCGCTGGAGAGTACCAGCATATAAAGAAGGGCGCTGCGATTGCGTTCCCGAAGAAACGCAATAAAGAAGTCTAGTGATCGCGGTCGCCAAATTTGAACGCGCATGCGGAGATGCTTCCAAGCTGCGACATCCATTCGACGGGAACCCACCGCTGCCGCAAGAAAATCGGCACCGATTACTGAATTTGCTGCTTCGCTACAGCGAGTCGGTTTCGCCAAACTCAAAATTATGTCAGGCACCCCTATTGAAGCACGGAAATATAAACAAACATAGAGCCCCACCTACCCGACAGTCACCGTACCGCGTCTCTTCACATGATCAAGAAGCCATCCGAACTCAAGTCGACGACATGCACAGCGAAGACAATACAGAGCCATCGAAACGCGCTTGGCTGTACCGGTCGTACTCGCAAAGAAAAAAAGAAGGCACGTTAAAGTTCTGCGTTCACTACCGGCGACTGAACAAAATCACCACAAAATTAGTGCCCTTGCACTCTTGTGTGGAACGAGGACCTGCAAAGCTGAACGCAGTCCATGGAATGCAGAAAACAAACATGATTACCGTAATTGCGATGGAGCATATTTCAAAGCCAATTGGCTGAATGAAGCTCTGTCGGATCCACGTTTTATTCTTGCAGATAAACATGGAACTGTCTGTGTCCCTCCCTCGTCGTAAGCATCTCACTGTTTTTTTAATGCGGGTTCAGACTGTTACCGCAACTATTGTGTTAACTTTAAAGAATGACGTCCTTTCACGTCTCAGCCAACCTAAGTCCTTGACATGGCATTTTTTACGTCCCTAGCTCACGATACGGGTTTTGCGTGGGTAATTTGTACATAGTATAAAACACAAACCAAATCCGTTTTTCCAGTAAGGACTCGGGACAGGCCCCGTTGGGTCGTTTAATGTCGGTGTATCGATCGCGCACCAGCACAACGGACATGCCACCATCAGTACGCGCATGAAACCTACACCTGCGCGTGCACGCCTCTCCTTATACCTCCAATGATTTTCTATTACAAACGTGCTCACGCATAAACTGGCAAATGGTCACGTGCACGTGATTAGAAGTGCACACGCCGTCCAAAATATCCCTTAAAGCCTTTTAAAGAAGTGATATTAGCCTACGCCGACGTTCCCAGCGGGCAATTTGCTGTTCCCCCGGGAGGGATTCCCGCTACTCCACGAGCAAAACTTGGGGCGGTCACGGCGGTGCCAGCAGCGTTCCGTTGCTTTTGCAGCCATTCGCGCTAGTTTTCGGGTCAACGCTTCGATTCTCGCTCTTCTTCCTCGAAACAAACGGCAAAAATGCATCCGTCCCAAAACTATTTAAACCTGGAATCCTTGAGTTGAATTCTCGCGTTCAAACTTGTGGTTGTCTGTTTTCCTTCCCCCTGTTATGCATCTTACTGTGTGTGTAAGATGTCTGTGTAACACATAAACCCACACCCGAACCACTCCATTGATGAGGACAGCCGACCAACCGCATTGAACCATGTAATTTCTACATTTATATACCAGCACAACCGGCATTTCATCGGTAGCGGCATGAAGCCTGGTTATGCGTGCACGCCCCCCATTTTTCTACCCGCACACCGTGCACGCATAAACCAGCAGCAGGTGAAGCGCATACTTAGGCGTGAAACACACCAGTGAAAAAGTCACTAGGAAGGGCTTCCAAGCCAAAAAAAAATGCACAGCATATCCAAGGGGTGAATGATGATGAGTGGGCGAAGCTCCTGAGGGGAAATCATCGGTAAAACCGTGACTCTTCAGTGAAAGTTCGCCCACTACATCTCTGTCCGAACGTAACGTCTAGAAAGTCTCGCTTAAACCGCGCGTCGGCACCTTGGGGCTGAGCTCCCCTGATGCGTTTTGCAGACGCCTCACGAGCTCTCACTGCATCGGGGTCTGCCTGCCGATACGCGCGCTTTCTCGCCGCTTACCGTTCTCTGACGTTTTGGAGATCCTCTTCGCGCCGCAGCCGTGCCGCTTCGCGTACGGCAGGGTCCTCGCGCCGTTGCCGTGACGCTTGGGCCTCTCGTTCTCGAACGCAGGGATCTTGGCGGCGTCGTCGCGCAGCCAGACGACACGCTTCGGCCTCCCGCTCTCGTACGGCAGGATAAGCAGCGGCGGCGTCGCGCAGCTTCACGGAGCGCTTCTGCCTCGCGGGCTCGCACATCTGCAGCCTTATCCATCGGGCGACTCCGAGCGCGCGCCAATGGCGAACGGATTTTTTTACAACGCTCCCCGCCATCTAGTAAACAATCCAAGAACTAAACTAGAGGTAGCCACGCCATCTAGTAAACAATCCAAGCGCATCTTTTCATCATATACAAGTACCGCCATCTAGTAAACAATCCAAGAACTATACTATAGGTAGCCACGCAATCTAGTAAACAAACCAAGAACTAAACTAGAGGTGGCTACATACATACGTCGAGGATGGACAGACCCACGCCTTAAGGAGCTTCGCCCCTAAAAGAAATATGGACTCAAGCCGGTAATCCAAAGGAAGTTTCTCTTCTAGAGGAAGGGATTCGCAGCCACTTGGCGAAGTAAATTTGAGTGCAAACGGCGATGTAGGCTTTCGGTCGTTTCGGTCGTCCGGACAATATTCTACCGGCTGCTGTAAAATACAACAAAAGTTGTAGCCATGCATGAAAACCTCTTTTAAACCATTTTACCAGGTAACAGCTTGCGCCTAGGACCGAGAATGAAATGACTGATTCCCCGTTACTCTGTCGAGAGCATAACGTTTTCTTCAAATCAAAGGGCGGTCTTGAGAAGAATAGATAATTGGAGCTGCTTTGGGCCGAACACCTTCCTTGGGTTTTCGAACAGTTGTTAAGCTTTCACTCGTACATTTTGTGTTTGTCTTTGGATTGTTCGTTGCCGTGTTCAGCGTAATCAAATTTGGCCTGTTTTGTTCATTTGGACTTTATTTCCGCAGGTTACTAATAATGCAGGAAGGTGTAACGCCCCGCATTTTCACAAAAATGCAGATATCGCGGGAGTTCATCCTGTAATTGTTATATCAGCGCAAATAGAGATACCTGGTAGCCAGAAATTTTTAATATTCAGGAAATACAGAAATATAGAAAAATTACGAACAAGGGCGGAACGTGTGACGCCCTGCATTTACACAGCAATAAATATTTTGGGTAAAGTACCGCCTATATACGCTAGAGTAGCGTAAATGGAAATAACTGCATAAAACAAATTTAAAACACGCGAAAAAAGGAAAATATAACAAATTACGGAAAAGGGCGCACCGTGTAACGCCCTGCATTGCCACAATATTGCAGATTTCAGGAAAGGCCGAAATTTAATCGTTTTAACGAATTAAATGGAAATAATTGGCCAAACGAAATTTTGAAACACCAATACTAAGAAAACAAAGAAAAATTACGGAAAATAGCAAAACCTATATTACATGGCATTTCCACAATAATACAGATTTTGCGAAACTGTCACCTATATTGACTTATTACCCTTACAAAAATGGTTATTGAATTGAAAGGCAATTGACTTTACTCAGTACATTGTGTTGACAGTCAATTGACTTTGAATAGAAATTCTGTATTGAGTTCTCGTTGAAAATTGGCCGCCGCGTTTCAATTGAAACTCAACGCTGAGTTTCAATTGAAAGTGTATTGACTATAGTAAACATGTCTGTTGATTTCCAATTGACTTTCCGTTGACTCTCAATACACTTTTCCTGTTGAGTTCCTGTTGTGACGTGTCAATTGAAAGTCTATTGAGAAAAGTCTGTTGAGTTCCAGTTGAGTCTGTGTTGACTCTCTATTCATTCTCCTGTTGAGTTCCTGTTGAGAAATGTCAAATGAAAACCTACTGAGCATATTCAAGACAACCCGTTTGATTTCCTGTTAGTTTTTTGTCAAGTTATTTGAACAATTGCATAGTAAAGTTCAGTTAACTGTACTAAATATATAACAAGTCTGCTTCAATATTGCAAAAACATTCTAAAAACAGTCGTCAAGGTGTGCAATAAGCAGGCGAAATAGTGAGGTGTTGCATGGCAAAGCTTGCTTTATTGCACACGAAAGCATCACGGGAGGGCTGGAGCCTCGCAGGGTCCACTTGCCTACTTGACTGTGTAGCCTGCAAAATACAAGAAACAGACTTGTTTGTTTGCACCAGTCAAGTACAAAATGATGATTGCATCCCTTCTCATTAAGCATGCTGGTTTAGGTACCTGGCTATTTTAAAAGTTACCTGGCTTGTATGTTTGGAAAGCAGGGAGATAGCAGTTCAACAAATGTATAAGCTTTCCTCAGATTTTAATGCCGTAAGCCAAGCTAGCCGCATCAATTATTTCTACAATTGGTAGGGAGTGGAATGCCTTTAGTTGAATGCCTTCCGCATTAAGGCGCCTGAAATCTACAGGAACGACTATGTTTCAACGCGGCAGCGAGCCAAAAAATCACCCGCATTGGTCCGTAATCGTGTCTTCCACATCTTTCAGGCCCAAAAGAAATCCAAATAGGCCTATCAAGACTGGTTGAGCCACTACCTGACAGGAGAAAACCCCAAACCTGTGCAAAAGCATACCTGTCAACCTGTGGATTTTGTTTTTTGAAATTTTAATGCTTGAATTCTCGTAAAACAAAATTAGAAAATTGTCAACTTCCATGAACTTGTTTACAAAACTAGCCTTGATTAAAAAAACTAGGGTCAGATGGTACTGTAATCTAAAGTTACTACATCAGGCAATCATCGCAAATGGCTTTATGAATGGATGAGCGCATAATACTTCGTGCTTACCGACTAGTGTAAAAAAATACATGAACCGTGATGGAAAAAAACGTGCCAAAAAGAACGTGACAGAAAAAATACATAACTTGAATTTCGCACTCTTTTACAATCTTGTAACGCTGAAGTATGGTGTGTGCCTTGCAGTACGTTTACCAAACAAGTAGCACTAAGCAGCAGCTTAAAGGGATCATATGAGACATGGGTATATCCACATTTTTCGCCTTCATCATAAACAATGCCAGAGGGGTATACCAGTATAACAAGGCCGTCTAATGCAGTTTACACACAAGGAGAACACGAAACAGTTTTGTTTGGTGAGGGGAAAAACATCAGTTTCTGTAAATGGGAAATAATTTAAAAGCTTGTATTCCTTTGCTTGGCGAGATTTTCTATACACTAGCAGCACTAAAACAGTATAGTGATACTATGCCGACCAATCATTTGGGTAATTCCTAGAGGCAGAACATCTGTCAAAACAGATTGACTAAGCCCTCGCGCAATGCCGGTGTAGCATCAGTCAGTGGCACGTCTGATGCCACATTCAGCCAAAATGTTATTCAGTGATTTTGCTATTACTCACACCACATTAAGCCCAATTTATTCAAAACTGCTCCGAGAAAGGCAGTCAGCAGGTTGTGATTAGAAGCAATGGCAAATTTCAATTTATGCTAGCAAGTCGAGCAAGTGCTTAAGTCAAAACTGCTATTCATCAGTTTGAAAGTTTGACGCCTGTGTATGTTCTAGCGCAAGCTGCCTAGCACCTGTAACAAAAATTGGCAAATGAGAAATTCACGGAAAGATACATGGAGAGAACTGGCACTTAGTGGTAAAAGACTAATATATGACAACAGTGTGCAGTCTGTTTCCAACTACTACTAACGCAGCAGGTGTTTTTCTGCATTGGTTTTAAAGCCAAAGTGTCTGCTTGCCTTTAGGGTGCCGAGGTAACACATCAGACTTGTGTAAAGATGTTTTGGGTTCAAACCCTACCTTCTGCGGATACATAGTCTCTATTTTCCAAAAGCAATCAATGAATTTGTTATATTCTTGGGCATTACTTTTTTTAGCTGGAATGAAGTACGGTTTAGGCCACATTTGTCACTGCTCTGCACTCAGGGAACGCTCTTTCTCCAAGCATTCGTTCAAATTAATACGCAAACATATTGCTGGCTTCCAGCACTTTAGCTTGCAAGTATATTTTACCGCCATGTCTTCTAACTGGTTGAACACACTATCCTATTTGTGACTGGTAGATCTGCCTCTCAGCCTAGCGCTGTCAGGTGTGCTTGCATGGCGCAGTATTCGTGCGTCTGTTATTGATCCGACAGGCACTTGTTCGATTCAACCTCCTTCATTTTTTTTTTCATTTTCGTTAACTTCGTTCGTCAAACATTTTATTTATCTTCATCATGGTGTTCTTTCTTTTTTTATGACACTTCGTACTAGGTAATTCATGGCTGCTGCTCCGTTCCGTAGCGGCACTGCATCTGGGATTTTATTCATTCGTCAATTGCCTTCAAAGGTTTAATTAGATCCTTAGCTTAAGATACATACAAATATAGAACACGCGAAAGCAATACAGCAGCGCGGAAGACAGTAAAACACTGATTGGTGTCAAAATGTTGTGTGCCGGTACAATAGCCTCCCCCTTCAATTTGCTACACTTACGTACAGTATTTTTGAAAGGCTGAAGTGAAATCATACCCTTTAGGTCGATCTGGAGACGGCGGGAATAAAAACACTGTTCATATACCGACAAATAACCAAGTCGTGAGTATCGCCATTCAGCTAGGTCTGCACAACATTTGTCATGATGAAATGTACAGTGTGCGTCAGGCTTGTCTAGGGCAAGCGAGCGCACGGCTCCGGAGCGTGCTGGCGACATCTGCTGATAACTGCTGGGTTAGAGATAGCTTGCCATTGCGCGTGCGCGGATCTCGGACAGGGTCGGGCCGGTCGTCATTTCGCATGGGCCACTCTTATTTGCAGACGCCACCACCCACGAGGGGCACTGGTCTTCCCCAGTGGCAGCCATGAGCGGTGACAAGCCAGATAGACGCGCCGTTTGACGCGTTTGTCGCAGGCAGTTACGTAATCGCATAAAGCAACGAGCGCCAATCTTCTGAATCTCAAGCGCACCAAACGGAAAGCACGCAACAAGAACTCACTGCAGGGCTTTCGGTCGAACCTGTTGTGCGATTACGTAAGTCCCTGGGGTGATAATGCACCGCGTCAAATTACGCACTGATCTCCGGCGTCACCGCTCACGGCTGGCACGAAGAAAACAAGCACCCGTTGCGGGTCGGTGTTGTCTCCAAATTTTCAGAGGCCAAAGCATGAACGACGACCGGCTAGGCCTGTCCGAGATCCACGCACGCGCAATGGCAAGCTATCTCTAACCCAGCAGCTATCAGCAGATGTCGCCAGCATGCTCCGAAGCCGCGCGCTCGCTTGCCCTTGACAAGCCTGACGCGCACTGCACAGGAGCGCTCGGAAAGAATAAACTTACCTTATAACAACGTCGCTCCCAGCTGGCGCTCCCAGCGTGGTGAATTTGACGGATTCCAAAGCGTTGCTAACAGGGAAGGTAACACCTCACTTCGCAAGCTTCTTCACCGTACGATCACAGCGCACAGACACAACACGGACACAAAGGATGTTCACCGGCGGTAGAAAAGCGCATACGATGGCTTTTCTTTCAATAAATTCGATGTATCGCCAGCTGCACTGCAATGTCTGACCTTCGATGCTCGTTGAAAAGATTCGCACACGGCACATAAATCGTCAACAACACGAGCAAACCTGTAAATTTGCACAGAACAGTGAGAACGAACCGCACAGCCGTTGGTGCCCGCACATCCGGGACTGCGAACAAGCGACTTTGGCTTGGCTTCGAGTCGGTTTGCGATGGCTATGCCACGGCTACGCATTCTTGTGAAAAATTGAGCGTGAAAACATTGACTCGAGATATTAAAAAAAACCGACGGCGGCTTGTGAGTCCTATATTAATATTTACGATCATTGTTTATAGAAGTATTACCAACCCGTCGAGCAGCAGTAATATTATTTTGCAGATAACCGAACTCCGCCGAGGTCGCGATGTTGGCTGTTAGCGCCACTGGCGGCAGTGGCAACTCAGCGTACTAGACATTCGCTGGGAATCTAGGAGGCCATGTCGCGACAGCGCGGTCACTTTAGCTTAGCGGGAGAGGATGCCAGAGGAGAGGAACCAGAAGAACGGCGGGTGTGGAGGTGGATGGTACGTCTTTTGTGTCCGGGCGCCCGCGCATTCCAAGTTCCCCGCCTCGGCGAATGGCAGCAGAACAGAGAATCCTTCAAAACAGCTTTGAAGTTCGTTGTCTGCTTGCGAGCGCAGGATATTTGCGAGGTGCTTGTGTTTGAGAAACATTCCGCGGACGCGTTGACATCTTTAAAATACTTTTGTTAGCGAGAGAGCGGTTCGGAGTGTAACAAGCGGCACGCCAGCTCACTAATTTGTGCGGTTTCTCTATTTTGTTTTCTTTTTTTTGTAGTGACGTGCAGCAGTGTCAGGCTCGTTCTTTCTTTTTGTGTCCCTGTGCAGTAGAGATGAGTTGTTAATCAGCGCTTCAGTTTGTCTTTCTTCTCTTTTTTCTTCGTTTGTTCGTTTAGTTCGTGTGAGCGGGGAGCGCCTTGTGAAAGTCTCTTCCGCTTACGAGTACAGATTTCTTTTGCCGTGAAAGAACTGTTTTCACCTGTTTTAATAGAACATAGATGCGCGTTTGCTCCTTGCGGGATTCTCTGTATTCCACACTGCAGTTCTACAGTTGTTATCGTAGACAGTTCACGGTATCCTCAAGGAAAGTTATGTATGCGAGGGATATTGATTTGTTTGACTACGAAATTTAAGGCGCCGACGCTACACTGGCGATAAGGCCCGCAGCAGTGGAGGGCCCCGGATTCACAGCCCGAGCCCGGGGTCTTAACGTGCGCCTAAATCTCGAACACATTGGCGTTTTCGCTTTTTGCCTCCAAGAGAAAAGCGGTCTCCGCGATGGGGAACTGAACTCGCGTCCTTGGGCTCAGACCACGGCGGGGTGTAGTTCTGGCTACCCTAATGAAGTTCACGAGTGAACGACGATGAGGCCAAGCTTGCGTTCGCTTGATTTGAAGGCTTGTTTTAAAAGTTCGCTGTATACAAAAATTTAATTGTTCTTTTTTCGACGTGTAGTGATTTACACCAACGTTTGCTATTTTTTTTCTGAGTATGTATAGGCACATTTTCGTTACTGGAATATTCTTTCGCGTTTGGGTTTGTGAGATAAGTATTCATTTCTGCAAAACAGCGCTGTTATTATCGTGCCTCCACAGAAAAACACTGAATCATCGCACTAGGATGCGATGTCACATATGACTTTTGTAGATGTAGCAGATGAAATGACTTTTTAAATCTACCTCCTTCCCCCCGCCCCCCCCGTAACACAACGTATCACAGCATTGTATGTGTGAAAAGAGGTAGGAGGAGTTATGACTTTTTTTTTTGTCCCCAGAACTGGGACCCGAGATGTGTAGCCCCCCCCCCCCCCCCCCCCCGCCTTTCTGTTTTTCCCGGCCGAGATATGCATGCTTCATGATTCCGCACCAACCTTCCCGGAAGACTGACTTCGAATATCTCCACTGCCGCTAAAGCGCCCCAAAGCGGAACCTTAGCAGTACTGGAGATTGCTCACCCATTATGTCAATGTGTGCTAAGGTATAAAGAAGAAAATCAGCTGCTATAGCAAGGAAACGTTTCCGCGGGAGTCACGTGCCAGAAGAGATGAGTCACTGGAGTTTTGTCAATGTTTATTTCCTCCATTGTTTTGTGCAAACCATGTTGCGGCAGTATTTGAGGAAATGCATTCAAAAATTGTCCAATACATTGATTTCCCCACTTAGCAGGTATAATTATTATTTGTGCAAAGATATGCTGCTGGTAAAGGCTACTGGATTACCCTACGGAGTTTCATCAGTGTTGAAAATTAAGCGCGAACCATAAAACATGGAAAAGAAAGAAGGACACCGGTATAATTTTCAACAATGTATGTTCACCAACTAGTTCGACTCTCAATCCTACTTAGTTTTGTCAGTAGAAACTCTATTGAGTTTCAATTAAAGGAAGTCATTTGACATTCTGTTGAGGTTTGTCTATTGAAACCTTGTTGACTTTTTATTGACTGCACTCAATAGAAATGTCAATGTAAAATAAAAAAAGCATAAAAGTAACCTAGTAGTCTTAATTCCGTAGACACAGTGGGCAGCGCTGAAAAAAATAACCCTTCAAAGTGTATGTTTGAGCCTGATGAGTTTTGTCCATTGGTTCTCCAAAGAGTTTCAATTGACTGGTGTCAATTGGTTTTGTGTTGCGTTTTCTCAATAAAAATCCTTTTGAGTTTGTACTGACACATCTCAATAGCCAATTGAGTTTGAATTAAGTTTCTGTTGATTCAATAAAAACTCAACAGGAAAAGAATTGAAACTCAAAATCTATTTTTGTAAGGGTAGCCTAAATTAGATAATTGGTTGAAAAACATTTTGGCACCCACAAAAAAACGTAGAAATAATACGGAAATTGCGAACTGTGTAACTCGCTGCATTCTCAAACAATGTAGATTTTCCGAAAGTTACAAATATAATCGTTATAACAGCGTAAGTGTAGATAATTTCTGGAATAAGATGTCCAAAAACTAAAAAGTAAGAAAATATAAAAATTACGAAAAAAGGCAAACCGTACCATGACCTGCATTTCGGTAATAATAGATATTTCGTAGAATTTCTACCCGTAATGCTTACAATAGAGTAAATACAATAATTAAACGAAGGATCATTTGAAGAACTAAAAAAATATACAGAAATTGCGGGAAATGACGAACCGCGTGCCGCTTTCCCCTTCCACAATGATGCAGATTTTGCGAAAGTTCCAAATGCATTCTTTAGAATAGTGTAAGGGGAGATAATCTGTCCAAGTATCGAAAAACTAAAAAAATAAACTATAAAAATACTGAAAATGGCAAATTGTACAACGCCCTGCATTCGCACAAAAATGCAAATTTTTCTTAATTGTACCTGTAATCGTTATATTAGCGCTATTTGATAGTTTTTGCAGAAGAAATTTTGACAAACTACAAAAAAGGAAATATTTAAATCACGAACGAAAAATGGCCAACCGTGTAACGCCCTGTATTTATACAATAACACACATTTCGCGAATGTTCGAAATGTAATCGTTGTAACCACGTAAATAGAAATAATTGCTTGAAGTAAATTTGAAAAAAAAAACGGAAAATAGGAAAAAAAATAGAGACCCTACACTAACGCGCAAAACATAAAAGTAGCGTAGCTGTGCGCTACCTGCACAACCATGACGAAGGTGTAAGTCAGCGGTTGCAGCCGATTTGCTGCTTCTTCGGTGCTGCAATCTCCTTTACTACATGACTGTTGCTATGATGTGTGAGGTCGCTTCGTTTGGAAGTGATAATCATTCAACTACACCTTCAATGGGTCTATGCCATCACGTGTCTTTCTCGTTCGAGCAAGTGTGGACTCGACTACGCCAACGCCGGAGTCTTTATCGCTCCGAGCAAGTATTGCCACGATTACGGCAAGCGCTGAAACTTTTTATACCAGTCTTGGCCAGTCTCCTTCAGTGGGTATGCATGGCTTGACAAACGTGTTTAGATGGCGCTAGGTGGTCGTCGCGAGGCACGCATACACGTGCGCTCCGCTGTTTCTTGGTGTTTGGAACTGAAGGGCGGTGGCCGCAATGTTTTCAATCTCCCAAAATTGGTATGCTTGGATTGACAAACGTTCGCAGGGGTCGCTCGGTGGTTGTCGTGAAGCACGCATGCCCGAATGGTCGGCATTTCCTTGATTATTTGTACTGCCACGTGGTAACCGCGAAGCCCGCGCTCATGTGCGCGTGCGCGACAATTTTTTGTTATTATTGATTGCGAAAAAGAAAAAATACGATTTTCTAAAAAGCTTTGTAATAAAATATAAGTAATTACGAGAAATGTCAAACGGTACAATCCCCTTCATATCCACAATAATGCAGAATGCGCTCACGTATATACCTGTAATCGTTATATTAGCGTAAATGGCTATAATTGGTCGAATAGATAATTTGAAAAACTAACAAAATAAGAAAAATGTTAATAAATTACGGAAAATGGTAGACGGTGCAACCCATTTCCACGCATTTCCACAATAATGGAGATTTCCCGAAAGTTCTAATTGTATACGTTACAAAAGCATACATGGAAACAGATTTTCAATCAAAATTTGGGAAAACAAAACGTCAGAAAGGTATTAGAAATTGCGGAAAATGACAAACGTATAATTCCCTGAATTCCGCAATAATGAAGATTTCGGGAAAGTTGCACCTTAATCTTCATATTTGCGTAAATGGAGATAAATTGTCGGGCAGTATTATGAAAAATCAAAAAATGGCATTAAAAACTCAAACTACAGACAGGTGGCTTAATATTTCTAGGTTTTTGTAGAAAATTCTCTAACCTTTTTAGGATATTTTTACTTTTTAAAGGTCCCTCTAGCATGTCAAGTAAACTCTCCTTCATCATGGTTAAATAAAAAGACGAGGGTAACTAATCTTACGAAAAATACCCGGAAATATTGCCTGAATAGGCATTTACCCTAACGACTCTGAAATGCCAAGAGCACCAATCTCCAATGCCACGTCATCTGGATGGCTCTAGCTGAATAATACTAACGAATTAGTGTTGTAGCCAACAGCCTAAAATGTCGGTGTTGGAATTTCCAACTAGGAGTTACCTGCGGTACTTAACCAAAATAATTGCTGTACTTGCGATAGGGCGAGTACCAAATGAAATTCCCCTAGGGCACGTGTGCAAGGCTGTGTGCAGCCTCACCCTAATCGTATACTTCGTTTCATACATCAATTGCAACGCTGTCAAAGGTAGCGCTCTTGTTTTGCGCTGTGTGCTTCCGCGACCAAAAGTAGTGGGCTGCTTGCGGTGAGCCAGAAACAAATGCTTCGCCGGCTACCTTAAGCCATAAATATTTATTATCAGCTTGACGAAAAACGCTCGTGTTGCCGAACAAACGATCGAAATGTGCTAGTTTGTATTTTATGTTTGTAGCTTTCGTATCAGGTGTTCCCACTCCGCGCAACCTTGAACGCGGTTTTTTGCTTACTCTTTGAGGAAGCGTTGAAAAAATGGCGTCCAGTTCTGGGGCTTCGACCACGTCTCGTGTACGCATTTTTTCAAGGGTTAGCACATCAAAGTTGTCAAGGAACGCCAAGCAAATAATTGAAAATGTGTACGCCCGTACCAGGATGCGTTTCCCGGTGAAATCTGTGCTGGAATTACTGAGTGTTGTGAGCGAAGACGCAGGAGTATCTCCCCGTCCCGTGGCGAAATTAGAGGCGGACTGTCTGCGTGGGAATTTGGTGTCTGCAAAGATAAGGCCTCGCGACGTGAGGATATCAAGCATGCGAACTGTCAAGCATGACAGCTTCACAGTCACGCCATCCGTCTGAAAGTGGAGAGCATGTACGCCAAATGGAGATCCCGACACTGGACAGTGTGCGAAAGGCTTTCAACGAAAACGACAACTTGCCGAACTTTACGAAAACCACCTTGTGGAGGTTAATAAAGGACATGGGCTTCACATATGGTAAGAGAATACGGAAACTTGCCATGATTGTCTGGCGCCGCAAGTACCTGCGGGCGATCAAGAAATTCCGAAGACAGGGCAAGGGGGAATCGTTGACGAACTCCCCAGGAATGTGTGACCTGTCATTGGCGGCTTTGTTGACGAGGGCCAACTGCCAGAGCTGAAGCGTGGATACCTTTCTATCCAGCCTTGTCGCGCTGCTTCATGCCGAGCCGATTCCCGAAAATGCTTTGTTACCGCGACAAAGCAAACTGTGTTTCCTCGTCATGTAGTTTTGTTTGTGGGGTTTAACGTCACCCAGCGACCCGTGCTATGAAGGACACTAGATTGTAGTGCTGTCCTGTTCGGTCGTAAAGTGTATACAGCCGGAACAATCATATAACTTTGCAAAAACTGGGTGTAAGAAAGGAAGGAAAGAAAGAAGTCGGAACCCACCAGGAAATCGACCAGAGGTGCTCTCCTCTAAATAAAGTTTTTTTTTTAAACAGCGAAAGTTAGCCTCCTCTTGCAATATTTGTGTATGACACACAATCCGTATTGCCCCTGTGTGCATTTTTGTATCCTCCTCTGTGCTGGTGAACCCAAATCGCTACAACCATAAAGGCAATAGCTTTTCCCCATTCGAAGTTAGCGCGTCTAAAGTTGTCTCGCCGGAAAAAGCAGGCCTTGCTTTCACTAAGCCCCTGTAGGTGGCGCGATGTGTCCAGGCATTTCTGAAGAGCGAGACGGAAAAATGGCTATCACCGGCGCGAGCGGTCGAATCTGTCCACGGGGTAAGAAAACCCAGAATACCCAATGGGTACCCTATTTCATAACTTTAGCTTGCTTTTCTTGCTATCGTAAATTTTTGCTCTCATTGCTATGGATAATAAACCAAAGAAAAGTGTGTTGTAGCATTTGTGTAGCATTTTTGAAGAATTGTTGAATTTTGGAAATATTGGTTCTTGCATTCCACACGCACTTAAACCCAGAGTACCCAAAATGGTACCATCAAATTCTATTACTTTCGTTTGCTTTTTTGCTATTGTAATTTTTTGCGTTTATTTCTACGTATCATA
>JABSTR010001815.1:0-23775 GCA_013339765.2 Haemaphysalis longicornis | reverse complement strand
GTTCGAAAATGATGCAAATAACGCTATCACGTTATTAAACACGTTTGCACTGCTTTCGCAACAGGATATAATGGAGCGGTGGCGTCAAAAAAATGATGCGTTGGTATAAACAGCTCCAAAACGCTTTTCTACACCAAGTGTGAATGTTAAACATGCAAGCAACACGTAGTTATTTTTTTTCTGGTATAATAAAAGTTATTTTTTTTGCCGAATTGTTTTGCCTTCATTACGAAGCTTCCCTGTGTACTGCGGTTTTTATTACCAGCTCTAGCTCGTAATTCAGTGACTGGGCCACAAATTTCTGCCATTTCGCTTAACTCAAAACTTCGCTGTTCTCGCAAATTTCGCAGAATTTTACTACATAGAGATAACGAGGTATTACTGTATTTGATAAGCCTCAATAACTACACGTTCCTGGGGTGCTGACCAAGAAGTCCGTGATATTGTGGATTTGAAAAAGGCATCTCCTACATCTGAGTTGTCAGCCATTTTTTTAGTTGTCGGCGGGCAGCCGACCTCATGGTGTTTTTGAAGGATTTCTTAATAAAAGCATAACCAGTTCTTGAAACCACAAGCGCAATAGGAGAGAAGGGAGAACAAACGTTTGTATGCACAGCAACAATTTCTCATCCGTAAAACGCAAGAACACAATGTTTAAGTGGCCCCCACTGCGGCAAGAGATTGCTTACTAAAGCGTTCGTTTCTGCCTTGTAGATACACCTGCCAACCAAATCATTGCCCCGACCTAAGAAATATATTCACCTAAGCGCTCCGTCCGTCAGCATAAAGTTGGCCGTTGAAGCTGCCGAAATTCCTGATGTAAGCACTTGCTGAACTTAATATTGAAGCCAGTACAACCGCTTTTTCTTCGACTGCTCTAAAGTACACTTGACGTTGTCCCTAGGAAGACAAGTTGATCAAATATGCAGGCTGATTTAGGCAACGCGGCGCCATCAATATTGTCTGGGCCAAGCAAAGACGTAGACGCTCTTTCTTCTTCTGGCTTTGGAAAATATTGCCGAGAACCATGCATTGGGTTTCTTTCGTTACGTTTACTTTTCACCGCCAGGCTGCACCGAACGTATTGTCGGTGTGCCAAGTGAAGTGCGTGTGTCTTAATTTTTATGGCGCACCTCACCTCCTTTGATTTGCGGAGTGTCAAGAGTAGTTGAAAGGCACGATTGAATTCTGCGTCTATTGAAGGGCAGTGGTCGCTCAACGATGATATTGTGCGCGATACTGGTTCCGCTGAAGCGAGGATCTCTACGTCATGGTGGGGGTTCATTCCACGTATAGCTAAGGCGTGAAATTGGTAAGCACGCGTCTCGGGTACTCGGAGGTCGAAATAAGTGTAGGACTTGAAGCAGCGGACGCAATGTCAGCGCAGCATTGCGTGCTGCTGAGTCTCGCTCTGAGAATTTCGGTCCCACGTAAAACCTATCCGCTGTTTTTGTCACCTTACCACCGAGTTTGTCCGAACACTCCATCATGCCGAGGTGTTAGGAAATCCCTGGAAATTTCAACATCACCGGTTGCTTGTTAAGTTAGACACCTTGATGCTTCAGAGCACACAGCATTTCTTCATCCGCACCATTTGCTAGCACCACTAGAGGCTGGCAACTGAACTCATGAGGATTAGGGTTGACCTTTCCCGATGGAGTGACGAGGGCTATGAACCGATAGGTAACTCGCTTGCGGTCCGCTGTGTGTTGATGCAAGTGCTGATGTTGAAAATCGCGTCGCTATAGAGCTGGAAATGCAGGACGACGATGTCCGCCACTCATAACGTAAATAGGCGTGTGACCTTTCCGAAGGTTATCGCAAAATTGTACTATGGCCGCCAAACGTTTTGTTGTCTGATGTCTATGTAATTAAAATTTTTCCGCTTTTTATGTCACATCTGCGGCGGAGATGCTTTTCCGGTGGCATCATCGACCATTCGTAAGCGACTTTCAAGTTCACTCTGGTTTCTGAAGGAAACTAGAATCTTTCAGGCAAATGATACGTGAAACATTGTGGACACATTCTTCTAACTCTCGTTCAGTCGATGATGCTTACAATGCATTTGTTGATAAATATAAGAAGGTTTACGATATTTGTTTTCTATTAGCAGAAAGTTACCCGCGCAAGAATAAAAAAAAACCATGGATTTCGCCTATCATTCTGAGAATGATTTAAAAGAAAGACCATCTGTACCATACCTTTGAATTGAGCAGAGATACCAGGGACTACGTTATGTTTAAGGAGTTTAGGAATAAATTAAATAATAAAAAGCGGAAGGCGAAGCTTGACTGCTACTCGGAAATTTTCACAGTTAATAGAAAGGACCCTAAGCTAGTAGCTAGTTTTGCGTTCAATAAATGAGGCAATCAACAAAAGAAACGAAGAAGTGACATTGGAGAACTAGTTATTAATGGGTCACCAACATCGGGCGTGCCATTGGTTGATTGCTTTAATAAATTCTTTACTGAGACGATAAGAACAAACTATTGCAAATGTGCATGTTCTACGATTTAAAATGAAACAACGGTCTTAATGTTTGTGAGGCCCACAGGTTCACAAGAAGTTTTCACTGTCATCATGTCAATAAAAAATAATCTAAGCATTGACATTGAAGACATTAAAACTAAGCCCGTAAAATTTGTTGCTGACCTACTTTCATTACCACTTTGTCATATCCATAACCTTTCACTGTAATCATCTGTCTTTCTTGCAAGAACTAAACTAGCAAATGTTACAGTTCTTTTCAAGTCAGACTCAAAAGACGCCATGAGTAAATTTCGCCCAATCTCGTTTCTGCCTCTTTTTTTTTGTGTTATAAAAAAGTCTACTCGCACGTCTGCAAAACTTCTTTGATGCAAATCAGGTAATTTCACGTAGTCAATCCCGCTTCTGTAAAGGTTTCTCTACAGAATCGGCTTTATTTACCAAAAAGAAATGATATTACAGAACATCGAAAACAAAATGTTAAAATTAGGAGTCTTTGTGGACTTCATTAGGGTCTTTGATTGTTTAAACCACCATATTCTCTTAGATAAATAAACAAGTACAGAGTGAGAGGCACGACACTCTAAATGTTATATTCATATCTTAAAGATCGTCAACAAATAGTGCATATCAATGGTTTTCTTCATCCAAACATTACTTAAAATGGGTTCCTCAAGGAAATATATTGGGACTTTTCTTTTCAATGTTTACATTAATGACCTGGTAAAGATTTCCACAGAAACTCAATTTTTAATTTACACTGACGACGCCTCCCCATTTATCTCTGGTTCTACAACTACACAAATAATTCAGAAAGCAAATGATATCGTAAAATGCCTTTTAAATTGGTCTAACACGACCAATCTAAAAATAAATACGATTATGAGGAATGCTCTCTTCTTCCGCCTAAAAAACCAGCTCGTAGAAACAAATTTATTTACTAATCTTGGTAATATTATTATTGAAGTCGTTAGCCACAATAAAACACTGGGCGTTATATTTGACGAGTACCTTCGATGGATTGAACACTCTAATTACGTAGCAATAAGTTTGTCGAAAGCTGTAGGAGCCCTTTTCCAGTGCCATGACATTCTTCCAGTTAACATAAAAAACAGATATACGATTCATTATTTCTATCTCATACTACATATTGTCATCTTGTTTGGGGTACCACATCACACACTAACATCAATACTATTGTAAGCCGCCAAAAAAAGCGATTCGCATCGTTGCGGGCGACCAGTGCTGTGCCTATACTAAACCACTCTTAATTCGGTTCAAATTTCTACCCGTTCACATGATGCTGCAGTACATTATTGCTTCATTGTTCACTTCTGATATCTCACTCCACACTACTTTCATAATCGAAATGTCAGCATCGCAGGAATGCATACCGGCCGCTAACACTCGAAACACAGATTATTGGCTTCTTTCCAGAACGCGCACAAACTAGGGTAACAAATGTTGAAATATATAATACCTTACACCCTGAACACTAATATAACTTTTTTGATGGTCTCAAATAAAATAAACTTGATTTATTACATCATTTAAAGCAGAATTTCTTAAGGGTAGAAGATACCAGCGAGTTCTCACGTGGCGTGCTACACTGTTTTACTTTTATCAGTCCAAAACGACATGTCGGCTTTTTCTGCGTTGTTCACTGCTTTGTGTGAACGCCTCATTCTTCCTGTTTTTTATTATTTCGTTACAAAGCGTAGCAAGATTTCTTGTCGTTTTTTTCGAAAGTGAGTGGTAGTTAATTACTTGTTTTCCGTGCAGGTACGCATGCGTACACTGGACTTTTGTGCACATATCATACACGTGTATACTTGTTTGTGCCAGTGTATATATGACAATAATTGTTCAAATGTTTGCGCGTGTACTTGTGTTTATACTATGTGAGTGTAGTGTAGTGTTATATTTATTCCTGTGCCTAAGTATATATTTGTTATTTTGTTGTTGCTCTTTGTCACACCGTTTCTGGGAACTATTGTGTTCTCTTCTCTCTATCTCCTTCCCTATTTTTTTCGAGCCTGCAAATATCTTGTATTCTGCCACCGCCGCCCCCTTGTGTGTAGGGCATCAGGCCTCGTCATGCTGCTGAATAAGCAGCTTTTTGTCTGAAGTCTGTCTTTCCACTGAGGAAAATAAAAAAAACATTTCTGATTCTGATTCTGATTCTGTATACATGTTTCAACAGCAACGGTGAGTTGAGACTATGTTGTGGCCCTCAAGTAAGACTTTGTATCTCCTGGCTGGAATAATGTGGTTTTATCCTTCGAAATGGGTTCAGAGTGACCGCAATGCCATTCTGTATGAGTCATGTATGCATAGGCTATTGCGCAGAGGATGGCGTTTTAATAAATATAAACTGCTTGAAATTCAAGACATGCGAGGTGATATTTTTTTTTTGAATGAGGGGAAACAGGCTGCTCTACTGAAATGACGGTAGTTTATTGCATACATCAATATTTTTTTTTTTCTTACCTACAGTTTTCCATTTTCGGCGAGGCCGCGGACGTACTTTTATGGCAGAATGAGGCGCTTGAAATATCGCAATAACTTCTACAATATCTGACAGGACACATTTCTTCTGTTCTTTTTAATAGTGGTTTACACCTGGAGCGATTGCTTTAGATGTACATTTTTTTTTATTCATTTCGAGTACCATGAGGGCCATATGGTGTGTGAGAGGGGGTCGTTACATACATTAAAGGGATAACTAAACCAGTAAAACAAAAAAAGTATTACAAAAATACCTTGTCAACATACAATCGTAGCTGGCCCATTGTAACGAAAGAAGAAAGATAACAAATTTGCTTCTCGTGTACAGTATTAGCTAATGCAGAACACCTTGACCGCAACGAAAAATTCCTATATATACACAATATTACTGTATTCTTCAACGACTCATGATGAATCATAACAGTGGTTGATGCAGGGAGGCGGTTCCTTTCGACTGAAGTTTTCAATATAAAAGACTAGGAAAATGTATTTGTTCTTGGTAACGGTATTCTAACTTTATTACAATGACAGAAGCGCGGCGGGATTAAGTGGGGAGGTTTAAATAAGCTGAAGACGTAGTGTCATATGATAAAATATTTTATGGAAAAGACAGAGACGGGGACGTTTTCGGCGACAAGGTAATGGTGCCAGTTGAAGGTTATATTTCATTGAAGTTGTGCTAGCAGTGCGATCAAACTTAGAAAGAATGAATCGAGCAGACTTATTTAAAATCATTTCTAGTGAGTGAGTTCAAGTATCGTAACATGCGACCCGAACTGATGCCGCAAACTCGAGCTTTAAACGAATTAATGTTTCGTAAATTTGTAATTTAGGTAATCGAAGGGATTTTGAATAGTTGTGTCGGAGGCATCATAACTTGCGGTTAGCATCGCAACTGCATGCTCGGTTTGAGTCCTCCATGTGAGATCGGCTAAAATATGGCTCAAATAAACTCTAACTTTAATGCAATATGACCACCAGGGTATTTGCAAGATGACACATGATCGAAAGGGGAGTTGCCAGTCAAGTAGATATGTAACTGGTGACTTGTTCTGGTTCCACATAAATGCTTACATATGTGAGCATTCAGTTCCTTGCACCAAATTTTGTACTAGGAACAGAAAGTGTTAAGATTAGATGGCATGGCAGTTATGTCAACGTCACAAGTTTTTAGCCAGACACCACGCACTCGTCGGCGAATAAATGAATGATAGAGGAACCGCATGCTCGCAAATCGTTAATGTCCTTAAGGAAAAGATGAGTACGCAGCACTGAGCCTCGAGGTACAGCGGAGTGGACACGTGTTAGCTCTCACTTAAAATTACTAGCGGTTAAAAACTGAGAACGATTCCTAACGAAAAACTCAACTTAAGATAAAACGTTTTGCATCCAGGTTGAGCTGACGCCGATTAAACATTAAGTTCTAACGCACCTTATCAAATGCTTTGAGAAAGTCAAGTTGGCAGTAGATGACTGGACAAAAAAGTATGCAGTTTGGGAGTCAACACTGCAAGCCAAATTTCATATGAGCATGTTTTTCTAAATCTGTGTTATGCCAAAGAAAAATAAGAGTGGTATTCCAAACGTTTATGTAGATTAGATAATTTTATGTGTTCAATGAGTTGGAATGGAATGCTGATCGATAAAGTAGGACGGCAATTAAGGCGTGAGCGTCTGCCTCGGATTTGCGGAGTGGAACAACTTTTCAGATTTTAAATTCAGCTGGTACGACCCCATGGGCAAGCAACTGCTGAAAAATGCTTGTTAGCATTAAGGACACATAGAAACTAGTACTAATCCAAACTTTTCGGCTGCTCAGGTCGCACCCAGATGCCGTTGTTGGTTTGAATGACTTACGTGTTTTCTACACCATAACAATCGAAGATAAGAAGCAGCATCGGGCTATGATTGCATTTGTGACGAAAGGGTTGTTGGACTTCATTAGTTTACAAAAGTTGGATGCACAGACGTTTTTGAGAACTTCCGCACACTGATAAGATGGAATAGAGGTATCACTATTACCCAAAAGCGCTAAAGATTCGCCATCTTTACGGGGGTTTAAAGCGACCCAAAACGTTTTAGCGTCAATTGTTAACATCAATGGTAAGAATATATTACAGCTCTTTTCTTTGCAGTTTTTAGAAGAATTGACATATTTCTTGATGCTGCCTTTTAGGCAGCCCACCGAGGAGAACCGAGAGACAGCCCTGGCTTACTTGTACAAACGCTTTTTTGGGATAGATAGGCCTTTCAAGTGAGTAATGTACCATGTCGCGTTATCATTAGACCGAAACGTGCGAGTGGGTATGTACGTATTAGTTGACTAATTTTGTAGTAAAACATATCCCAATTGGTTTGTACAGGCCCAATTGGTTTGTACAGGTCTGCGTTCAATGTGGCCCAGAAACTGGATAGCGCTTAGTCAATGGCTTTAAAATTGCCTTGTCTTAAACGGAATCGTTTTTGTCTTATTTTTATATTTCGGACGTCGTAAGCTGAAGTTAAACGATAATATACAGTGGTCGCTAAATCCGTGTAAGTGCGTACCGCTGGAAACATAATCTCCCTTGGAGGTTAGTACAAGATCAAGAATGTCGGCGCTTATATGTTTTACCTGCCTGATTACCTGGGTTTAGAAAAAACCGAACACACATTTAAGAATTACTTAGGTATGGTTGAAAAGGGGCGCAATAGGGCCGATGTGCCTTCCCACGAATTCTTTTGAATATGCCAATCACCAAGTTCGAAAAACTGAATATTAGAAAAACCCGTGAAAACTTGGTTGATAGCATCCTGTAGCCACTGACAAAAGTGGGAAAGTTTTGAGGTGGACGGTAACAAACACCGATAATAAGTTTTTGTGAGCACAGCTCCATAATAGAACAAAAATTTTTTAAGGTTACATTGAACGAGAAAACACTGTGACGGGATATCATTAATAATAGCTAGTAGGACAGCGCCCCCAATCGCAATGAGCGATCAGATCCGAAAACCGAAAGGCGGTGCGCAAGAAAAAATATTTCAGGATCAGGAATCTGCGAAAATATTCACGTTTCAGTCAAGACTGAAGTGTGCCGATTAATTCTATCAACTGCCGACGTTAGTGCATATCGCTTGTTCAGGAAAATACGAATATTAGTGAAGAGAACAAATACGCCCGACAGACTCCGAACACTTCCCCTAGCACTGCCCTACGGGCACGTACGCGGGTTCAAGTGAGACCGATTGTTAGAAGTTTTTGGGCATCATGCGACTTCTGATAATTCACCAGTACCCTTATCGTAGATCCAGTGTGTCTTGTTAATGACGAGTCTATTGTAACGCAGGTGAAAGAGTGGTTCACTAGGTTGGCTTTTCCCGCGTAGCAGGAAAAGCCAACACGTGTAGCAGAAATTTCCCGCGTAGCAGGACCAAAATCTTCACACACCGTTATGTTCTTTTTTTACACGTGTGGCGCTCAGGGAGTGTTTCATACTTTGTTGAAAGCTTGAAATTTTGACGATTATTAGATGGGGTTTCTTAGGAGGAAAAGTCCTAAGCGATGTGTATATTCTAACGCGTTATCGGGAAATGTGGAGAATGCGTCACTGAGCCCACTCTTCACATGCGATTTTGATTGATCCCGACTCTCGCGGGGAGTGTCAGAGGAACCGTAAAACAACGGGTTATTTTAACGGGACCTATCCATTAAATAATCTACACGTGACAGCAAAGAATCGTTCTGAGTAGCCAGTCATGCCATCGCGTGATCGATATGATCCAACGCTCGAATTTTTTTTTACTGTCACGACACGCGTTTGAAGGTTGTCAATGCAGGCTTCAATTTGTATTGGACCAGCTTGGAGCGTTTTAAAGGCATCCTCCAAGCCAGCCTCACTATTTGCTGCTTGTAGAGAACCACACTGCAAGTCCTTGAGCAGGTGAAACATAACGTTCATTTGCCAGGCGGGATGATCGGGCAAGTTATAGAGTGCAAAGAGGGCAGCGGAGCGCGTCTCAGAACGGGGACCGCGATTACTTTGAACTACTTCGTATAACCGAAGTTTGTAGGGAAGCACACAGTGACCGATAATAAATAAACAAGTGCGTGGGCATAGCAGGATTACGAGATACCTGTCGCTAGATTTGACTGGGCAGCATAAATACTCTGAATGACAAAGGGTGGCCTCAGCGTTGTTTGACGAATTCTTTGCGCCATACGCAGTAAATCCGAAGCGTTGGGCCAAGTTGAACAGGTCGTCCGTGAGCGGTGCGCCACTACAAGCACCAAAAGGGCTGGCAGGCTGCTAAAAGTTGAAGTTGATTGGGTAGGAGCAGGGCAGAGGGAGACCAGTTCGGGCGGAAGGGTGGTGACACTGATGACGAATGCGAAAAATACGGAGGGCCAGCGATTAAGAGAACTTGAATGGCAAAGGGTGCACTCAGCATTGCTGACAAGTCCTTTCGCCCATGCCCATATTTCTAGAAAAAGAACTCCGGAAGGTTGTAAGGCAAATAATTAAAAAAGTCACAAAAGACGTGTACGAAAAAAAGGCGAGCGTACGACAACGCGCGACTGAAGCTTCTTTGTCTCCTCCCCTGCTTTTATTCTTTTTGCGCTGTTTATTTTAAGTGAGACCGTTTGCTGACAGGCGGCCTGGCAGAATTTGTTTCACAGTGGTGACGCGCTCGCATCCCCGTCTCTAACCTTTCGGCTGGCTATGCCTGTGTAAATATGCCCGCAGAGCAATGCAATGTGAATACACAACATTCTTGCTGCTTCAACTTATATGATGCAATTGTCTCTCTCGCAAGGCGGCTTCTATGCGTGATTTTTCACATGTCCGCCTAAATTGTAATTCTTACGGAACATGCAAAACCAAACCATGATACCTTTGTCCTCTGCCTATTGATGAGATGTAAGAACGCACTGAAGTAGCGTAAAGCTGTGATAAGGCTTTTGTACCTGCAATAAATCAAACGCATCTTTGTTTTCCCACGCATAATTTTCCGCGTACATTGTTTCGGGAACAGACTTCCGTAATCCTTTCGCGTACGCTGTGTTCTATAAGCCACCAGCCTTACCGTGAAAGCAGGCAATATTGTTACGAAGGCATCATTTTCTGCCTGCTAAACACAAAGCACTTGTTGCCACTGCTCTCTCTACAGAGTTCGATTGTGCCTATCTGAAACTCTACTAAATTTAGAGGATATTTAATATCGAAAAATAATAAAAAGGTCACAGTTTTGAAGTCCAGGGCAGGACCTCGCCGCAGTGTTCATGTATGTTTGGCTGAATCCGGTCTACTTGTTCAAATAAACCTTTCTGGTAGTCCAGGATGTTCTCTATCCCGAATGGGAAGGTATGATCTAGATGAAGAGTAAGGGAAGTGGGAATATGTGGTGTGTACGAGTAGGAGCAGGGAGTGGGGTTCTAGGAACCACATGTGGCTCTGGATGTGTGGCCTGGGCGTATACAGATACGGTAAAGACCAAGACTGGAAAGGGGCGAAGGTTGTCGAAGGTGCGGCAAACTCTCAGTTTCATGAGTGGCGATGCTTTTTTATCCAACTTTCTCTAGCTTTCCTACTTTCTTGTATTGTTCTAGCTTTGCTTCTCCTATCACGACATCTGTAAACATCCTCATAAATGTGGCGTGATAACGGCAAGCACCACAAGAAAAATGTGGAACGATGTCCAGCGTTTCAGACGGCGGCCTCAATAGCTACGGAGTGTATAAAACGCGTTTGGAACGTGTGTGAGGTTAGAGGAAAAGCGGGGTGCTGCATAGCAGCTGTCTGCGCGTTCTACAGTGTGGCCGAGGAAATCGTCCGACCAGAGAAAGTCCTCGTTATAAGCTTTGCGGGCAAATTGTTGCGCATGCCAGGTGAGCCACAAAATGAAGCAGAGGTAATACCGGTAGGATTAAAAGCTATGATGGAGGTAACAAGTTCTGCCGTTTATGAATGCGTCGTTTAGTCAAATAGGTTCAGCAGGGCTGTTGGGTAGTCTGAGAAAAAAATAAAGGCTTAAGGGGCAGTACAGACGGTGAGGGAAGCATGCTCTGTCACGAGGGCAACAGCGTATGCTTGAGGTGAATAGTAATTTAGTGGAAAATAGCGAAAATAGCGAGACCGAGAAAGTGTCTCAGAAGCGGAGTTCCAAGAATAATGCGGTGTTGTTGAGGTGAAAGGGCACTTCTGGGGATTCTAAACTTTTGAAAGGACAATGCGAAAATAAACACTGAACTCTTGTAGATTTCCTGAACCTGCCAGGCGCCACGGCAGGGGTGACGCCTCTCCGTTAGGAGTGGTGGTGTCGAGACAAACAAATTCGACAACGCATGTTGTTCAGTCAAACCCGTTTATAGCGAACTGCAATATGCACTGCGATTAGTTCGATATAGCCGAACCCCCTCATAACGAACTTATTGTTACGAGTTCGCAATCCGCGGGAGCCACCCTTCTTCCCAATTCCGCCATCCCCGCATGCAAAAACGAACACAGTAAATTAGCCATTACCATACACAAAATAATTCATTTATTGCAAATAATAAAGCTACTTTCCGCCTTAACTGCCTACTTTGCAACAAAAAAAGCGGTGATTTTTGTTTTCACTTTCGTTTTGGCGGCATCAACGAAACATTGTTTGCACCAGTTCGAGTCCGCGTCCTACAAAATCTAAGAAGCACTGGCGGAGCACGTCAACTGCCGGAAGCGCTTCTTTTTAAGCGTCGGACGGATTTCATTCGCTACATCATCGGGAAGGCTGGCGAGCTCATCCCACAGTTCACCGATGCTGCTGTCTTGGTCCGGACTCGCGGAATGGGCGGGTTCCATCGTGAGTCCCGCGCGTGGGAAACAGTTACAGATAGTGTCGGGCATCACGCGTCGCTCCGTGCGAGGCGCAATGTCTCAGTCGCGGCTCTTGCTCCGTGGTCGCGGCCAATCCACATCTCAATCGCCGCTTCGACACCATGCATTTCGGCAGCCAATTTAGGCGCGCAGAGTTCGATATATCGGATGTGAACTTCGTTATAAGGAATATTTTTCCCATGTATTTCTGTAACTGAAATATTTTTGTTCGATATATAGCATAATTCGCTCTATCCGGGTTCGTTATATTCGGGTTTGACTGTAATCAGTAATAACGGAGGAAAATGTGATTTTGCCAGTGGTGTAGTAGGTCTTTCACACAGAACGGTATTGCACTTCTTCAGATTTATAGGCTCCGAGAAACCGAAGACTACCGGAGGGACCAGTTGCAGCGGAGGTGCGGAAATTTCAATCAGTTTTACGAAGCAGGGCATCGACCGTCGAAAGGTCTGAAGGACAGTGCTTTATCTACGGAATCATGTCTTGGATAGAGACAAAGCAATGTGTCAATGAGGGGCGAAGGAGATTCATGTTTGGCTCTTTGCTTTGCGATCAGACCGAGGAGATCTGAAAAGTCGAACTATGAACTATGAATATGACTATGACTTATAAGGACTACAAAGTCCTTGTAAGTCAGTACCGAGGTGTGCGCGGGAAAATACGGTGGTCAAGCAAATGGAGGGTTAGACAGCTCGGTATGCGGGTCCTGCAAACTAGACCTAGGATAGATAGCGGTCCTGTGCTTCTCCGTCGTTGATGCTAATCACAAAAAGAGGAAATGTTGGAGCAGAGTTAGGGAGGCTGACACAAGTGACATATCTGAAAACACCAGCCTCCCTACAGTATGCGATCAGTTCACCTCGACAGCGTCATATAACCAACGCATATGAAGTATTAGAGAAATGATGTGCTGTATAAAACAAAACTCACTCAGGTAACGTTGATATGGCATGTTTTCACTAGAAGGAGAAAACGCAAGCATAGACGCGTACGCCGTAGTTTCCTTTGTCTGGAATAGTGGGAGTGGCACAGTGGAGAAGATTGTCGAGGGTGTTATGAGTACATCAGGTAAGACTTCCATCAAGCTGGGAAGAGGTCGAAAAGCAGTAAAGCAGAGAGAAGTAGGGATAATGTATTCTGTCGGTATATTTCTTAAAGAATCACTGGGGGTAAACATGAAGTTAAAGGTCTACAAAAGATTCAGGTCAAGTCATACCATGACGAAAAGTTCCTCGCCTATTTTCTGTGGCTGTGCAGGGGCAGTACGCGCAGGCTTGACTGCTTCTCCTTGGCGAATAAAAACATTTTTGAAGCAGTGGCCTGGCGTTTGAAACAAGGTGAGTGGCTGATGAGTTACGCCCGTTATCGTTGGCGACGTCGCGACGAGGATCACTCTTAATGGAGCGGACAGTCTGATGTTGTGGGGTCGGATGAGATTGCTAGGAGTTACTTTTGTCACGACGACGTTAAAAGGCGTGGCCTGCCGAATATGCGTCCCTGTCTATGCATGTTCATAATTTGTGCAAAGCAATGACTTAGGTAGGCAAGTAGATGAGGCACAATGGAACAAGCGGTGTTGTGGCTATCCGTGTGAATAGTGATATGCCGGAAGAACTCTTGAGGAGCTTATTGGACTGTGCGGAGAAGGCTTCCTTTCATCGGCGGCCGATGTTGAGCAGCTGGAAGAACATTGGGTGGCTCAATATTCTTGTGTAAAGGTTGTGATGGGAATGGTTAACAGTAGGTTAGCCGTGCAAGTGAGGGACTGGCAGTGCCAAACCCAGGGATGGAAAAAGAATAATACTTCGTCAAATATTGTTATTGCGAACAACACAATGACGCATTTCTCAAATTTACGAATAGGTTAAGAATTCCGACCAGATTGCCAATATTTGAAACGTAAAAATATTTTATAACTACTAATTAAAATAAAGCGCATATTTGTAAACAACGCCGGTAATTTATTTTTCCCGTTATAATCGCGGAACATCAGTATTGCGAAGTCAGGAAAAAGTACCTGCATTGCAACTCTCGCCTGAAACATAAACCTCCGATTTTCTTTGAATTCTCTGAGGGCAGAGTCTATCATCATCAACATGTGGGATGCCAACAGCAAGCGCCACCGCACAACTCCCAGCAAACCACGTTACGTCGTGCAGATATCCGGAGACGTCAGCAATCAACATTGAAGATGTCCAAGAGACGTACCGTTGGGGACGAAATTACATATTGTTACGTGGCGCAGGACATGAACAATGAGATGCGGACGATATATCCTGTACTATTTACATGGCGGGTATCGCCGAGCTCGCACCGGCTGCGCGTCAGCCACCTCCTCGTCGTCGTCGATGGAGGGACATTGGGAATTGTCCACTTGTTCGTAACATCACCCCCCCGCCGAAGAAGACCGTCCCGGTCGTGCTCGGTCACCGTGAATGGATGGGTGTGGTGAGGATGAGCTGCGATGTGTATAAACAGGGAAGTCCTTTCCACGGCCAATGACGATGGCGGTCTCCGATGTCGACTGGTCTTCGAACATCGACGCCCAGAAGGCCACGACGAACCGATGAGTGTGCTGGGAACCGCGCCGGACGAGAAGGCTGGGGACACTGCATGGGCGACACGTCTTGGCTGGTCACGTCTCGTCTGGTCTGGGTTCTTGATCGGCTTCTCATGGGCTGGGGATACGGGGCGGGGGCATCGTCATGTGCTGATCGCGGCGGGGCTGGGGCTGCCCGACACGGCCCGCGTACCCTCGGTGTTGCGCCGTTTCCGAGACGTAGCGAAGCTGGGGCCAGGACGGGAAGAAACCCGCACACTCCACCAAACATGTTACGTGGCGCAGGACATGAACAATGAGATACGGACGATGTATTTTGAACTATGTACATGGCGGGTATCGCCGAGCTCGCACCGGCTGCGCGTCAGCCACCTCCTTGTCGTCGTCGATGGAGGGACATTGGGAATTTTCCACTTGTTTGTAACAATATCTTCAACGTTGCTCCAACTGCAAAAAACCCATCCAAATAACACAAAGGATAATGTTAAATAGACCTCCCATTGTACTTTTATATGCTGTTTCCAGACGTTACTTCCGTGGTACATCTTTTAGGTATTGTGGTGGTACGCATGCAAGACGTATATAGATGTCTATTCTAAAATGTTTTTCTGACTTTGGCACTACCATTAGTTTCTTATATTCATGACTAGTGTACGTTAGTATATTGTTGAGATGAACGTGTATGCTTGAAATTTACATTCTTTGCATACATTTTGGACTTCAGCAAGCCCTCATTCAAAGGCTGCCTACGTGTTGTGGGCTTTTATACTTCAAATACATGTCTTGCTAGCTATTCAGCACTGTTTGCTGTTACTTGGCACCTGGTTTTTATAATAATGTATTTCCATTTTTGAAGTGCTGCATACTGAATGAAGTCTCATATGTGAAGTGCCAAGCTGACCACACACTATTGCAGAAGCACACGAAGCACAGCTCTAAACAAGAAATTTCGCATCGAAAATGAGTGGCAGTAAGTAACAGCAAACCAGTCCTGATAGCACAACCGCCCTTGACACTAAGGCAACCAGAGTAGCGTCATCGCATTGTACCACACAGCACGGCTGTGCAGGCCTTCTGCCAATAAACTGTCAGAGAAACAATTCAAAAATTAACTAATTAAAATGACAGTCTTGCTAACCTAGCTGTAAATAGGTGCAGCTGGGTAGTAATAAAGCTTTCAAAGTACACATAACACAGAAAAAGAGTTCAGGTAAAACAGTTTATATTGACTTCCAAATTATTTAACATGCTTTCGCAACCCAACAACTTTAATTTTTGTTCCTATCTGCCCTGGCCCACAGGGAACGCATTGTATAATTACAAGAATAGTACAAATATTCATGACTATAAATAAGTGACACAAAGCAGAAAGGTTGACAAAAATTGAAAAAAAGCAAACCTGTAAACCCAGGGTACAAGCACAAAATAGTTATGCAACTTGAAATATATGACATTAGGTGAAATGGTTGAAAACAACGCAAGAAAAATGTGAAAATAAAAAAAATTATTGAATGGTGGTTACGAAAACAAAGCAAATATATGAAACTAAATAGTTCTCATCTAGTGAAAAGTTTGGGGAACAATAAAACAAATGCACCTTGGAAACACAGACGTGGTGTTGAGTGGTGGTTGTTAGTGCCATACAAATTTAAGCTACTTTAAATAAACCAACATCTAGGGAAATGTTTATGAACTATAGAAATGGTGTGCATACAGAAATGACTACGGCGGTTACAAGGGCAGTACATATTTACGTGATAAATTATTCACAATTAGTGGCATTGCAGGACAACAATAAAACAACAAAAAAACGTTAGAAAAAAATTATTGATTTTTGGTTACGATAACAATACAAAGTTACACTGCTTGATTATTTCACACAAAGTGATATGATTTGGGAACAAACCAACACACGGGAAACATGGAAATGATTGAATATTAGTTACAAGACAGATTTACGCAACTGCGTGATTCACAACAAGTGATACGCTCAAAGAACAGTAAAGCAAAATAAAAAAACATCGAAGCGTGGAAATAATTCAATGGTGGTTCAACGGTGCATTTTTCCAAAATCAGTTATGGTAGGGATTGTTGGACAGTCTGCGTTCTTCGTTGGGGGGCAAGAAACTGCCAAAATAGTTGCAGACCGGATTGGTTGGAACGTGAGTAGAAATTTCATGGTCCAAAGGCTGAGGAGGAGGAAGAGTGAACATTTATTGAGCAAAAGGACGGGAGTGAGAGGTGGTGGTCAGCTTCCTACGTCGAGGAGGCCGCGAGCCTTTGCTGATTCCAAGGCCCGTTGCACAAGCGCTTTTTGGCGCTCCGGTGCCGAGCTGGTCAGTGCAGACTTCCACTGCTCAGGGGAAGGGAAGGGGTCGGGGTCAGGGTTGCGTGGGCAGGAGTAGACGAGATGATAGGTTGTGAGAGGAGTGTCGCAATGCGGGCAGTTGTAGGGGTATGTGGATGCAGATATGTGTGCGAGGATGGTGTGGTTGTAAAAGGTGTCAGTTTGTAGTCGGCGGTAGATATACGCCTCGTAGTTACATAACGTGTGGTGGGGGGGAGGATACGTTCTTCTCGTGTGGGTGTAATGTGACAAGAGTGAGCTGTAGCTGTTGTCGATGGGTGCCAGGTGGGTAGCTCCACTGTTTGTGCCCCTCAAAGTAACTTGCGTTGAGGATGGGAATGCCCGGGAGTGGAGTTCTCGGGCGGAAGCGTGCGCCGCTTCATTCCCAGCAAGACCCGAGTGACCAGGAGTCCAGACAATGGGTACTTCTATGTCTGAAAGAGTCTTAATACCTCTTCTAGCAATAAAAAATGAGAAGCCGCCGGTTGTTGACAAAGCTGGTATTTGCGCAGGATGTGACTGACAATAAAAATCTGGGCCCTATAGATTGTCTGGTGAAAGAATTTGATATCTGTAACTACACTAAGATATTTAGTTCCACACAATGCAGGATGCCACTTGCAGGCGGAAAAAAGCCTGCTTCTTTTTTTCCAAAACCAGAAGAACTGCGCCAAGTTGACCGTCAACCGTACCTTGAGCAGGCGCTTTGTGCAGACCGTTGCAGTAGCGCCTCCCTTGCAAGCCAGTTCTTCAATGTAGGCTTGAGTACAGGAACATCTGTGTTGTTAATACAGCTTTTTAAGACTGGTATAATACAGAATGGCCGCCTACCTTTGTCCCTGAAAAAGACAGTGCATGGCACGTGCATCTTAGCGGTACTCACCTACGGGGCAGAAACTTCCAGGCTCACTAAAAGGGTTTTATTAAATTAAGGACGACTTAGCAGATAATAAAACGCTAGATGATGGGTGTAGCATGAAGAAGGGTTGTAGCATGTAGGGTGTGGCATGTAGCATGAGATAATGGGTGTAGACAGGAAGAGACCGGAGTGGATACATTTTAATGTCAGCATTTGCACTACTAAGGCAAACTTAATACTAACTATCGCTGCTAATGTTAGGTACCACTATTTATAACTATATTTCGTGAATGGGGATTTTGAGGACATTTTAGCCCAGCTACAGGTCCCATCTGAACTTGTAAAATATTTTTGTGTGTCTATCCTAACCACTTGGTTGTTTAAAGTGACAATATATACCCGGATGAAGCCATGTCCACAAAATGTGGCAAAAGGAAACATGCACAATCCCGGACAGCGTCACTGCCATGGTCGTATACTTCTTGCAGCAGTTTGGCGAGGTCGGCTAGTTAGTATATATGCTTAACTAAACCTTGAAAAATCACATATCTGAAAAACTCTTCCTGTTGTCCTGTTCGCTTGTCCTGTTAAGCCTACATTTTTAGTTGCAGTATACGTTGTACAGCAGGAAGTATCAAAGTAGTGCAAGCAATGTTTACTGCACAATCACATTCAAACGCAGTCTAAGTTGCACCAGTCCGCAGCCTGCAACATGTAAGTTATTAGCAAACGACAGGCGAGATACCAGAATCAAAGTCTGCCTTAAACCAGCGAAATCCCAAATGCTGTGTTACTCTGATCACCAAGGTGTGTTACGCACTAAACTCATTAAGCTTGAAATTTCATGAGTGACAGAAATTTAAGAGCCATTTTCAATATATTTACTAGGTTATGAATGGTTAATTTACGGTTGCGATGCTGGAGTAACTGTACGGAGCGCAACCAGCGCTGCTCATACTACTGTACCAGTTACGACATGCGTGTAGTTCTGAGGTTACAAATAAATTCGGGTTGCATACGAGTTATTCATTCCAACATTTCAAGACAAATCTGAGCGTTCAAAAAGATTGAACACTCAATCGAAACGCAAAAAAAGCATTTGGATGGCATTTTATTCTAATGCTGCACGCTAGGAAATCACTCGAATATTTTTTTTATTCTAATGCTACATGCCGGGAATCATTTATATTTATTTTGCACGTTTTTTAACCGAAAACTATGACAAAAAAAACGGCATCTGCGGAAACGAAACAAAAACCAAGTATGCCTAATATCACCCCAAAAGTACACGATGTGCGTGTAACGTATACACGCAGTTATATTCGCACATGCCCTTATATAATGGCACTCTCCAGCTTCCCGTATTTCATTTCATATCAAAACATTCAGCTAGCAAAACAGGACAGGACACAAACACTTCACCAAACACAGGTCTAGAAATTGCGGGAGATTTGATTTTGGTTACACACGTAGCAGCCAGGTACGAAGGTCTACCGACAAATCTTCGGAACACACAAAGCGAATCACCAGAAATGTTAGGGCTAACCGCTTACGCTGACCGAAGTTCGAGAGCAACTCTGCTACGTTAAATATATATGACAAAAAACGAGGTTCACTAGTACTCAATTACCTTCACCACTTGGCGGTATTTCTTCGTTCGTTAGATAAATCTATGGTAGTCAAATCACCGAAATAACGAAAGTTGAAGACGTGCACACTCGTGCCGTCACCAGCCAGTAACACGCACATCGATACGGAGTGCAGTTAATACAACTGTCGGACGGTCGGTCTCGCCGCGCAGCGAGATTCCTGTCTCATGTTCGTCCGAGGGAAAAACTAGTTCCTGAAAGGCACCCACCTTGATAAAAACGATATGCGAAATAGATGCCGAAGTTATAGGTAAATACAGATATTAGTTGCCAATTATATACCAGAAAAACTTGAGCGTGGAGTTTTTTTAAAGAAAACTTTGTTTACCGACAATCTAGATTAGGGCATTTAAGGGCATTTCAGGGTCTACGGTGGAAATACAGCTGGCCTGGGGTTGCGGGCGCCATAATTTTACGGTTTGTTCTGTGGCCGCGACCACTTGCAGCGTATTTTCCGCGTTTTCGCGCGTCGACATCGCCCCGCGTTGACTGCGTCGGCAAAATGCACGGCGACGTGAGCTGACGCGGGAGCTACGCCGATGTCTATGCTCGCCAGATATCAGCGTCGACGCAGCGCCAGAAAGCATCCGAAAGCAGGCGACATCGTCCGGATTCCATGTCCATCTCCTGGTTTGGGGTCATTACTTTCGCACAAAACAATCAATTTCTTTCTAGCCTGCGGTAATCGGGAGCCTTGAGGCAAATTACAAGCTATTTCTGTTCGGAAGTGCGCATTCCTCGCCGCTAGTTTGGCTTTCATTGCGGAGATCAGGGGTTTGGGATAGCTTTTTGTGAGTTAAATACGGGAGGTCGGATTACATCGCTTGTAGTGTTCGCATGATGGGCTTGTCTGCAAGATCGGTGCGTAACGAACAAAGTTTATCAACGCCAGAAATCTAGCGGCGCATTCAATTTCATTCGCGGTTACCGCAGCTTGCATGGGGGGAATGATGAAGCGCGATAGCTTTTCTTAGCTTAAATAAGGAAGCTTTGGTTACATCACTTGCAGTATTAGTATAATTGGCCTCGCCTCCAAGATCGGTGCGGAAGAAACAAGCGTTATCATTGCCGAAATTTGTGAAATGTGACCAAAATGATTCACTCAACAATACTTGTTGGCAGCCTCTGTTTGGGTGCCAAATTCTTGGGTCCACGGATTTTGTTTAAGCCAACGGATGAAACGATCCCGGCCGGCCACTCATGAAGAGCTTTCAGGAGCAAGTTAGGAAATCCAAGTAAGGTGAAACAGCCTGGTCTCCGACAAAGGGAGAGAGAAAGAGAGAGAAATCCTTTTAATTTCCAAGCAAGTTGAGTAGGAACGCGTGGTGCGGCAGTGGCGGATCGGTCAACCAGAAGTAGCTGCGCCCCCGATGGCAAGCACCAGAGGGCGTCCTCCCACTACTCGACGCTGGAGATTGGGTGGAATGGGCTAAGAGGAAAGGCCCACATGCCGTGGCTTACTGCGTCCAGGGAGTCACAGAGGGGACAGTTTGGCGCAGGGAGCTCAGAGGAGCAGGTCATGTGGAGGAGAGATCGACGGGCGAGGGAGTTGGTCTGAAGGAGTCGCCATAGGCGCTTCTGAGCGTTGGTGAAGGAAGTGTGGGCAGTGAGAAAGCGGCGGCGGGAGAGGCGATAATGTTCCGCGGCTTCTTGATAGGAGAGCAGACGATCGCGTGCCGACCGAGCACTATGTTAGAACGCAGGAGCGAGCCCAGTACAGCTGTTTAGTTCTCGAGCTTCTTTGTGGGCCGCCTCGTTGCCTCCCACCCGAAGGGGCCGGGGTCCAGACGAGGTCGAGTGGTTGAGTATGGGGATTTTAGAGAATCTTGAGGGCTGTAGCCAAAACGCTACCACGAATGAAGTTTTGAATGGCCCTCTTCGAATAAGTGATTATAATGTGTGGTGGCAGCCTGGTGATGCGGGCCAAAGCTATTGCCGCCTCTTCCGCCGTTGCGGGGTAAGATGTCTGTGCGGTGAAAAAATTGACCGGGGGAGAGCCTGCCAGCTTTTCTGTTCCTTCAGCCTTTCCTCATCGGTACAAGCTGGGGAAATTTTTTTGTTAACATATGTGGCTGAAAAGTGTCGCCAGCGATTTGCAGGTCAGCATTTGTATTATTATTACGACGGTAGAACGACCAAATAAAATGGTGGTTTCACTGAATAGAAACTCCTATGATCATCAAATTTTGTTCAGGCATATGTTGAGTCTAATTTGTTTATTATGTCCTCCGCATTTATATTTCCGTAAAAGCAATATTGCTGGATTATTAAAACTTGCACAAAATCCCTCGTTTAAAAACCCATACAAACACTTATAAAACCCCTCGGTAACTTCAAAACTTTGCGCCTGTTGGAGAGTTTTGAAAATAAAGTATAGCAGTTATAGCTAAAATAAATGTTACGGCGATAGATATGTGCGAAGTAAAAACCGACATACCAGCAACGTCTGAAAAATAAAAAAAAATATGCCTCAATAACGTCCACAATTGAAGCAGCAGCAACATCGAGAGTACTTCTGTAGCATAGTTGAAAGAACGTCGGACAATAAGGTACGAGCAACGTTATCTCAACATCCAAAAACTGCCATAAACATCTGGCACGTTGTTCGGAAGTCTAATGGAGTACTGCTAGGACATAGATGTTCGGATCTTTTTGGAACGTCGCAGAGATGTTACTGGCTTGCTGGGCTGTGATTTAATTTGCAATTGCCTAGCAGCCTTGCCTCGTTTTCCTCTTTTCTGTCTCGTTCTGTTACGTGACGGTGGCCGGTTGGTTGCTCATCAGGCTATTTACGTGGGCGGGGAGGCAGGTATTTCTTTGTGGAGGGTGATTTTGCTGCGACGTTTGTGCGAGATCTCAAGATGATTGTAGTTTGCGAGAAAGCAAAGAAGACACGAGAGCAGTCATCGTGTTTACTGACAATGCTCATGCGAAGAAAGACGACTGTGGTTCACCGAACACGGATGATATCGTGTTGAACATTGCTGTACTAGTGCCGATAAACAAATTCGGAACTTCTATTGTAAAGACATTCCTAATATGTAAAGGCATTCCAAATCTATCATGCATGCTGCATGCAAGAAAAAAAACTGATTTCCAAGAATAGCGTGAACTTGAAGTGAGCGCGACATTTTTTTTTTAAGAGTCTGTTTGCCTGCACACGCATCTGCTGCTAACGTATGTATTTTTTTCGCAGTTTGGAGCACCGGCTTATACCAGGTAGTTTTTCATTACAACAATATTTCAAAATAACGAACCATTTTTAGTGGTCTGGTGTCATTCGTTGTTTTGAGATTTGCCAGTATAAATTACAACAAGCGAAACGTCGAAAGTAAAGCATTCCAAAGAGGTGTATAGGTACGGTGCAGCGAGAGTTTCAAAATGAAGGTTCCCTTGTAAATGATATAACTATCTGTTGTCATTAGGATTGAGTGCATTGTACAAGGTAGATTAGTAGTGGTTTCCTGTTAGGCGACTTTAAAAATAGATGCAATTTACACCTAGTTCCACCCAGTGCGAAATATGCTTAAACCGCAGAGCTGTGATTATCTTGGGTCTTCCTGAGTGTTAACGGGCGGTCGATAAAGAACGGAATTGCTGCGGGTAATTAAAGCACCAATTTATGGAATGGAATCGGCAGCTAAACTTCGAAGGCGCAAGGCTTCCCTCTGCTCCCTCCCGCAACCGGGATGGAAAGCAGCCCGCTACTGCTAAAGACACTGCAACTTGGATAATACCGTGTCCTTTTCTCTCGGTTATGCGACTGCGCGCCGTTCATTTGTCTGTTTTAGTGAAATGCTCGGAGTTGACCGCTTTTCTTCCAACCGTTCAGCTCGGCCTGGGAGCGGAGGCTGGGACTGTGATGCAGTCGGATTATATCATCGCTTTCACGCCTGTTTGGTTATTACACTAGGCGCTACAACGCAATCTCAAAGATTATACACGGCCAGGGTTCCGTTCCTTTGGCTGCAGCAACAAAATGTAGTGGATGATGGAAAAATAATTCTTGTAATTATACAAGGAAATGCAGATGCGAAGCAAAGAGCTATATGGATACACGGGACTCGGCGTGACCATTGTGTCCCCACAGAAGCTACCTGACTGCGAGAAAAAAACCTTAATAATTGTTTGTTTTTGTATTTTTTCATCTTGAGTCACCCTGATGGTTGCTAGGGACTAAACGTTGCTGTTAAAAAGTTGAAAGGTCAAACGTTACGTGTAGTCGATTACACAGATTACGCCAGTTTTGTTCCAGGAATGGTAAAGATCTTTCCAACCATTTTACATTTTTTATAACCTTCGTTAGAGACATTTCCCTTTTTACATTCTGTACCTTCCAGTTCGTGTCAAAGAATAATGCAAACACATAATATTGCGGTGGCGGACGGTAGGGTCGAACGCGCCGATCCAACACAGGTGATGATGCGCACCGTAGTAGAGTGCTTGGGATTAATTTTGCAAACTGGTGATCTTAGGGTTGCACGGATCTCGTATACACGGCGCGTTTGCTT
>JABSTR010001814.1:0-34171 GCA_013339765.2 Haemaphysalis longicornis | reverse complement strand
GTCAGTTGTGAAATTTTCGCACAACACAGGCCCTGATGATGATGAGTGACTCTACCTGGCAGAGATAGGCTCCAATTCTTAATTAGGGAAACACATTGAGAAGGAGGTAGCGTTCTTTTGGATCTTAAGTTCACACTTAAACTTTTAAACAAGTGGCCATATCGACCACATTGATACTCGCTTCTCTCAAGTTGCAAAATGTTACTTAAGCCCTCTCGCACATGGCACACTAGGGCACACAACCACTTGGTAGTAAGTTGAGTGCTTGAGAGATAAAGCAACCCGGCACATCACTGGGCTACGTAGGAAAAAAGGGCACAGTAGACGTACCTTCGGTAAAATGCTTGAACAAGGCACCTCCTGTAATCAAAAAGCTGCTGAACAAAAATGCGCTCGAAATACACAAAAGTACAACAAAAAAATGCATTTACAGGAGGAAAAAAATAACTAGATAAAATAATAAGCCACTCTTAAGGCGTGCATTTGCACAGGGCTTGCTGTTTGCGCCATTCGTTCAATAAATTGGCAGCAGCGGCGGCGGCAAGCTACAGCGTTCTCAGAAAACGCATTATTCGTACATGCAGTACGAATACATGCAGTACCAACTGCATGCCGCGTGCTTTCTTCGTATTGATCGTCTGCAGTCTGCGCAGTTCATCACCGTGGCACTCGTGGATGCAACAGGCGGTCTTCTGAAAAGGATCACGGCGACAGCGTGACGTAACGTGAGCCCTACACTGCCGTTTGACCCTCATCGGATGATGCGGATATAAAATCAACGCAACGACGGAACACCGATCACTTGGCAGCAGCGGTGGCGACAAGATACAGCGTGCTCAGAAAACGCATTCTTCGTACATGCAGGTGCGTTAATGTACCCTTTTTTTTGCACTTGAAATAGTTTTTTGCTGCCCCTGCTGCTGACGCGGCCACAGTCTGAAGTCTTCCCTGAAGTGTGTTGACCATGTCTAAAGAGTGGATCGCTCTTTTTGATGAATTCAAGCGCGATTTTAGGGCAGAGTTGAAGGAGTTTAAAGACAGCTTTGATCGTGATTTCCGAAAACAAATGCACGACATCAAGGCTAGCTTGGCACAAATCAATTCAAATCAAAAGGAGTTGGTTGCCGAGAATCGGCTCTTGAAAGAAACGAACGCCAGGCTTCAGACGCGGTGTAGTGACCTGTCTCAACAGGTCAAGGAGCAGGAGGGCAGGCTTGTTCAACTTGAGCAGCACTCCCGCGTTGCTAACCTAGAGATTACGGGAGTGCCCTTCTGTAAGGGAGAAGATCTTACGGAAGTAATAGCTGGAATTGGTGAAGCTATTCAAGAACCCGTAACACCGGCCGACATCGAAGTTGCCCATCAAGTTCCCACAGCTAAGAGCCCTACTGTGAAGAACATCGTCGTGCAATTTGCCAGCCGCAAAAAACGGGACGTGTTCCTTGAAAAGGCTCGCCCGGTCAGACTTACCAGCAGTGATCTCGGGTTTGATTCACAGGCCCCGGTCTTCATTAATGAGCATTTGTGCGCACCCTTGAAACGACTCCTAGGTCAAGCAATCGCTCGTAAGCGTGAAGTTAATTGGAACTACGTGTGGGTGCGCAATGGCAAGATCTTTGCTCGGCACTCTGAGGGGCACCTTGCATCAAGATTGTTCGCAGTGAGGACATTACCACAATGTCGGTGCATGCGTGAGTTAATGCACGTCAAGGGGTACTTCTTGGAGTCCTTATCATTTTTGGAGCGACGCTAACTGCGCTCGCCGTAGTATATTTTTGTTTGCGCAACAAAAAATGCGTACGTTTATCTTGTGTAGCCACACACACCTGAAACTCCGACGTTATCCTATTTGGCTTTGTCACTTTTAGAAATCAATCACTTGCGTTCTTGCACGCCTGCTATTGCCTGGGAATAATCTTCACTTCGCTGCCCTTACCGCTGTTACGTCTGTATGTTCCTTCATGGCTGCTGTAGATTATTATGATCGGGTCATGCCAACCGACATTCGTTGCAGTGCAAAGGCCAGCAGTATTTCTGCTGTTCATTTCAACATCCGATCAATGAGAAACAAGCACGATCAAATAGAAAGTGTTTTAGGTAACTTTGCGATGTCAATTGATTGTATTTTATTCACGGAAACATGGTGTCAGAATGAAGTCGACTTGCTAACATTGCCATCGTACGCTTGTTTTTTCCTAAACAGGCCGTCATGCGGAGGTGGTGTAGCTATTTATGTTCCCAGGCGGCACAGAAAGTGTGTCCCAAGAGCGGTCAGTCTATGGCCGCTTTCTGGCATATCCGGACAGCATCCACGTTCTGGCAGCCACTGATGATACAATGAACGGCCAACATTCGGCAACCAGCGCTTCGGTATTTCTCAGGCCGCCCGTGTTCAGATGCACAACGGCAGCTACCCGGCTGCCAGATATTCAGTTGAATTTCGGCTGCCGAAGTTGAGAAAGAAATCGGCCGGAATACGGCTTTAGGGCATCCGTTTTTCGTTCGGGAAGCGGTGTTCAGCCGAAGCACGGCAAGCGACCGGCCACAGGATATCCATATTCTTGTGGCAGTTGGTGTTCGAAAGGAGACCGGCCGTAGCGCGGCTCCCGCGCATCCCCTCTTTCAACGGTGAACCGCGCGTCCGGAGGAGAATATTCGTTTTCTTCGGGCAGCCGGTGTTATAAAGTAGACCGGCCGGCTTACGGCCGCAGAATGTACGTTTTTCATTTGGTTAGCGGTCCTCGGTCGAATTCCGGCAAGCGAACTGCCGCAGAATTTTTGGCAACCGGTGTTCAAGAGCAGACCGGCCTTCGTAAGATATCTGGTTATACGTCATTATGCGAAAAACGGCGCGCGTCTGGGCGCCGAGAGTTCATGCACAGACGTGCTTGGAAGAAGACCCGGCGATGTAGGACCGGTTTTTCCCTGGGTGAAGAAAGAGCCGTTAGGGAGTCGAATTGCGCAGACACGTTTTTCATCCGCTCGGTGTTTCTACGTTTTAAATGAACGAACTACGTTTGTCAAACAGTAATGAGTGTTCTAGGTGAACGGGAAAGGTGCAAGGACTCACTGGATATTACCATGGAAACGTTTAGGCCATCGAAATGCCATTTATTGCCACAAGAAGGCTGTGCCACACCGACGGGTGAGCTAAGCCTCGCCAGTCATAGCCGCTACAACGCCTCGCCCGTCGGCTTCGTCGACACATCAGCTGGAGGCTATTCGCCCCCTCAAGAAATGGAAACCATTGGAGACATCGACCCGGCAGAGATGTTCGACACGAGGTGAAGGTGGTTCACCAAAATAAGTGGCCTTAAAGGGTGTCGACCAAGCGGCCACCACGCAGAAGCTCAACCGGCGCCATGTCAAGGACTCCCCACCAAAGAAAGGCAAGGGCGCGCAAAAGCGCAAGTTTCCGCCTATTCTTCTCACAATAATACTGCGAAAAACAATGTGCGCTATATTGTGTGTGATAAACGTAGAAGAGGCTAAGCTCGTGCATTTGTGGGCTCAACTTTGTGCCCTGCACATTGTTACGTCGTGTTATTTTATTACTGCCTATTTAAAAACAAGTGTTACTTTGAATTTGCCATTACAACAGAGCCTTGTGAATGACGAAGCCTGGATGTTAATTTAGTTGCGGTTCTTGAAATTGAGATTAGCTACACTCGGGATATGACTCATTTGGTTAAACATAATCGCCAGCATCCTAGCAAACACGGATATGGTCGCGTTTTTCTTGCTCAACGCAGCTTGTTTAGTTCACGCACAATTTGGCTCTAGCAATAGATAAGCTTAGAGTATCTGACTATTTTCTTGTGCGGCAAAAAAGCATGTGACGGTGTTTCATATCACCTTCTTGTTAGTACATTTTGCGGGAATAAACTGAATGAATCGGTTATTGCATGGATAGCCGAGTATATCTCTCTAAGACAGCAGTTGGTCGATCTCAATGGTTGTTCGTCCGGATATGTTCCCGCGACCTCAGGAACTCCCAAGTCTCAGTTGCGGGCCCTCTTTTGTTTGTGTGGCCTCAAAACTTTGTTAAAAATGTTCACGATTGACTGTAATTTGCAGGACTGTAGCGAATGAACGTGATTCCGAATACGTGCAGCATGATTCAAATTAATAACACCTGGTGTGCTGATTCAGAAAAGTCGTTGAATCTTAAAAAGTGTGTTAACGTCAACTTTACAAGAAAACCTTCATTTCAATAAATGCGTATACAGTAAATTACACTGCTTTAAGAACGGTCGGAGAATATAAATAACGAGGAGTTTTATATCACGAGTTGTGAGAGAATAGCACGTTCACAACATAAATTTACGGCTGCATGTGTTTTTTGGCTTTCCGAGATAAAATTCAGTGAACCCTCCACCTAACTTAAAAGAACAACCGTATTTCGCTCATGTGCGCTCAATGTGGAGTACGCATGTGTTTTCTGGGATCCCACAGCAAAGAGCTGGGTTGATACGCTCGAAAACACATACAGAATAGGGCAGTGTGATTCGTGTTAGGTATTGGCACTGTCAACTTAGGATGAGGGAAAGTAAAGTAAACTTAAATGGTAAGACGGGGAAAGGTCATAGACGAAACCTGAGTTTGAAATTTTTCCGTAATATCTATCATTCAAAAACTGGAATAGAAGGGGGAGAAGTATATCCAAGCGCCATCTACTATCAAATAATAAATAAAATAAATAAATAAATAATAAATAAAATAAAATAAATAAATAAATAAATAAACTAAATAAATAAATAAATAAATAAATAAATAAATAAATAGAATGTAAATAAATAAATAAGTAAATAACTGAACAAATAAATAAATAACTAAATTATAAAAAAATAAATAATAAAACAAATAAATAAACTTGCGGAGCCGGAAGTTTGCCTCCGACGGTTCGAGAACCGTACGCATTCAAACTTGACCAATGGAATATTTATTGCTTTATTCGTTGCAGTATGCAAGGTTTGCTGAATGAATACTACAATATCTAAGTTATTTGTTTGAAAGAAAATATGCAACTCTTGTCTTACGCCTTTCCTTGGCGTGAACACAGAGAGATACACTGCAACCATCTGAAGAAGGCGTCATTCGCAACATGTCTAGAAATTTTCTTAACGTAGTACGACTTTAGTGGAAAATTAAGTTCTTTGGTACTATTAAGAAGTGTGCACGTAACTCATAAAAACAACATAAAATATATTGAAACTGAAAGTACTTCTTTGATCTCTTCTAGGATCAGCCCTGTGAAAGATCATCAGAAAAGTTGATAGAGTAGAAAATTTCTTTGCAAGAAAAATGGGAAAATACTGGACATACGTTTTGTGTGAAGTAAATTATATTGAATGCTGCTGAGTGTTTTGTGGAGTACCGAACAGCTTCGTAAAGGCATTCGCACCGGTTTTATATACAAATAAAACTGGTCGAGCAGCTGTTGTAGAAATAGTTGATTTAGTCACAGCATGAAAGTATTGTCTTAAAAGAAATCGCCTAAAAGCGGCACTTTCATCTTTGTGAAATTCAACCCACTAAAGTATGCGGCTTCCGCACCCCACCTCCCCATCCTTCCTTGTTTATTACAGGTAAGCCGCCCCACAGAAGATATCAGGACCTGGACAATGCATCTATTCAAGCTCTGCAAAGAAATGAATATTTGCTGTATTCGACAGCAAAACAGGCACAGCAATTAAAGGAAGTACCATTTGTGAGCACTGTTGAATAAATTAATTTTGGTGTAAACTGACGATGATAATTAAGACAGGCTTCGCTGAAGGCTGGACGGCGGGTGGTTGCGCGTGGGCTCACTTTGATGTGGGTGCAGTGGACCCAAAATGGTTGGTTTGTGCTGCTGGACAGCGCGATTGAGTCATCTGCTTAAGCTGCATGCAGTGGTCGTCCACCGGCCTCAGTACAGTTAACGCACTGTGGCTGAACTCCAATGCCCGTAGCATGGCCAAAAGTTCCGGCAGCTTTAGTCCGGCTGGGGTCCGACGGCCGCATCTCGGCTGACCTCCGGTGGACGTACTTCGGCCGCTCATGGGTGGCTTTGGAATGTCCGCTGCCCTACGGCTGGAATCTGGCCGTATGAACGTAAGCCGGTCGACTGGCCGACGGACACTGGCCGTTGGACAGTGATGGGAGTACGGCCGTATACGGCCAAAAGGCCCACATTTGGACACGAGCCGAACATGTTTGCCGGAGAAAGGCCGGTCAGAAAATCACCGGCCAAAGTACAGCGGCTTGAGTAAGGCCGAACAGTCCTGTGCTGCCTGGGTTAAGTCTTTGCACTGTACTATCATGAAAGAATTTTCCGTTATCACTGACGACTACGAAGTGCTTTTGCTGCAACACAACACCTCCATTTATTCTGCAATGTATCGGCCCCCTAATGGAAACCATGACACATTTTTCAAATTTTTCAATACGTTTCTAAATTACTGCTCACAAAATAGGTATACGTTACTGCTTGGCGGAGATTTCAATATTACGTTAAGTGAAATGACCACCCATTCGATAAAATTTACCGCGGCAATTGAATCCAACGGATTCACAAACGTTATCACTTCTCCAACGAGGCTCACCGCTTATTCATTAGGCATTATTGACTAACATTGATATTACTAACATTGATAGCACAGTGACATCGTCAGGCACAATTTCCTCCGACCTCAGCGACCATTGTCCTATATTCATTACTATAAAAACTTGTCATTTTACCCCAGCTCAAAGTAGATGTGAAAAGTTCCGAGCAATTACCGATAGGAAACTAGAATCTTTCATGCAAATGATATAGGAAACATCGTGGACACAATGTCTTAACTCTCGTTCAGTCGATGATGCTTACAATGCTTTGTTGATACGTGTGAAAAGGTTTACGATATTTGTTCCAATTATCAGAAGTAAACCGCACAAAAAAACTAAAAAAGCCATGGGCTTCGCCCAGCCTTTTGAGAATGATTAAAAAGAAAGACCATCTGTACCATAGCTTTCTAATAAGCAGAGATACTAGTGACTACGTTGTGTTTAAGAAGTTTTGGAATAAATTAAATAATAAATAACGGAAGGCGAAGCGTGACTAGTACTCTGAAATTTTCACAGTAAATAGGAAGGACCCTAAGCTAGTTTGGCGTTCAATAAATGAAGTGATCAACAAAAGAAACGTAAGAAGTGACATTGGAGAACTAATTATTGATGGGTCACCAACATCACGCGTACCATTGGCTGATTGCTTTAATAATTTTTTTACTGAGAGTATAAGAACAAACTATAACAAAAAATGCATGTTCTAGGATTTCAAATAAAACAACATGCTCAATATTCATGAGCCCCACAGATTCAGATAAAGTTTTCGCTGTCATCGTCTCATTAAGAAATAATTCCAGCACTGACGTTGAAGGCATTACAATTAGGCCCGAAAAATTTGTTGCGGACCTACTTTCATTACCACTTTGTCATATCCTTAACCTTTTACTAGAATCGTCGGTCTTTCCTGCATGAATAAAACTAGCAAAAGTTGCCGTACTTCTCAAGTCGGGCTCAAAAGACGTCATGAGCAATTATCGCCCAATCTTTATTCTGTCTTTTTTTTAAGTGTTAAAAAAATCCTACTCGCACGTTTGCAAAACGTTTATGATGTGAATCACTTATTTCACAATCTCAGTTCGGTTTTCGTGAAGGTTTCTCTACAGATTCCGCTTTATTATACCAAAAATAAATTTTATTACAGAACATGGAAAACAAACATTTAACATTAAAAGTCTTGGTGGACTTCAGTAAGGCCTTTGATTGTTTAAACAACAATATTCGCTTAGATAAATTAAACAAGTACGGAGTGAGAGGCACGACACTCCAAATGTTCAGTTCATACCTTAAGGGCACAGGGTAAGGCGAAAATTTGAAAAAATGACTTTTTGTTTTTCTTCGCAATTAGGGAAGTTCAATTCCTTGTGCACATTTTCCATATTCACACTTGCCTTAAAATGTCTTAATTCTCGCTAAAAAGCAGTTTTCCCGTAAGCAAGTAGTAAGTGCCCAAATCCTCTTAAGAATGTTCTGAGCGTTTATTGTCATTTTTTTTTTCATCAGAAAACTTCCAGTTTCAGATCAATATGCTTTTCTGGAACCAGCTGTATAAAGAAATTGCTTAGCAACCATTGCATAGCTTATTTTGCAGCGAGGGCAATTAAAGACCCTGTTGCACGTTTTTTCCACATTTGCCCTTCGAAGCTGCGCAGAAAAAAAACATCTTTTTTGGGCTTGACACTCTAATTATTGCAACATTGGGTGTTGTTCTTTCATTAAATGATGAAGCAACGCATAAGCCAGTATTTTGAAATCATTCAGACCAAAACCTGGGCGCAACACCACCATCAAGTGGCTTAAAGAGGTTGACCACAAGCAAAATACTTTGTGAACATATCTGTACGATGGTGCACAAAATAGTCAAGGAAGGACAAACGACCGGGTGAAAAGCAAAAAAGATGACTCTGACAGCGATTATGAAGCTGGTGCTTTTTAAATAAATGGCTCCAGTGGTGTTTTTGGCAAAAAAGTATTGTTTTTCACTTCTTTTTTTACTTTAAACTCAATTATCTCAAAACAATGTTTTTCCTTACATAGGAACCGTTATTTCCTATATCTTCCAAGACAACGAGCTGATTTTTTCCCTGTCATCTACATAACTTGAGACACATGCTGTACTAGAATTGAAAATATGCACGTAACAGTTTTCTTGGTACACAACTTTATACTGAAATAATGCCAAAATGTAGGTACTAACGGAAAAAAATTATAAAAAACTGAATTTTTTAAGAATTTTTATAATTCTAGTACAGTTAAAAGAGCACAAAATTTGACAGAAAATGATATATACGGTATGTAGATACCTTTATTAGATGCCGAGAAAAATGTACCTCAAAATGGCCAAAAATGCATGGTTTGTATAGGGCTTACCCTGTGCCCTTAAAGGTCGTCAACAAATAGCGCATATCGATGGTTTTCCTTCATCAAAACGTTCCCTAAAATGCGGTGTTCCTCTGGGCAGTATATTGGGACCTTTTCTTTTTAGTATTTACATTAATGACCTGGTAACGATTTCTAAAGAAACTCAATTTGTAATTTACGCTGAGGACGCCTCCCTATTTATCTCTGGTTCTACAACTTCAGAAACAATTAGGAAAGCAAATGAAATCCTAAAATGCCTTTTAGATTGGTCTAACATGAACAATATAAAAATAAATACGAATAAGTCAAAAGCTGTCCTTTTCCGCCCAATAAATGGGCGCGTAGAAACAAATTTATCTATTAACCTTGGTAACAATAATATTGAGCTGGTTAGCCACCATGAAACACCCGGGCGTTATATTTGACGAGCACATTCGATGGATTCAAGAAACTAATTACGTAGCCATAAATTTGTCAAAAGCTGTAAGAGCCCTTTTTCGGTGTCATGGTATTCTTCCGGTAAACATAAAAAAGCAGCTATACGATTCATTATTTCTATCTCATATTACATATTCTCATCTTGTTTGGGGTACGGCATCACACACCTACATGAAAACAATTGTAGGCCTGCAAAAGAAAGCGATTCGCTTCGTTGCGGGCGAACAGTACTGCGCTCATACTAAACCACTCTTCATTCGCTTCAAATGTCTACCCGTTCACATGGTGCTGCAGTACATTATTGTTTTATTGTTCACCTCTAAAGCCTCACTCCGCACCACTTTCCTAATGAAAATGTCAGCATTGCAAGAACGCCTACCGGCCACGAACACTCGAAACACAGAAAAGTGGCTTCTTCCCAGAACGCGCACAAACTACGGTCAACAAATGTTGAAATATATAATACCTTACACCCTGAACAGTAATATAACTTTTTTTGATGGTCGCAAAATAAATAAGCTTGATCTAATTGAAGAATTTTTAAGCAGAATTTCTGAAGGGTAGAAGATAGCAGCGAGTTGTCACGCGTCGTCCTACACTGCTTTACTTTCATTTTTCCAAAAAGACCATTCGGATTCGCCTTTGAGTTCCATATATGTGCGTGCGTGTTTTTTTCTTCTTTTTTTTACGTTGTTCACAGCGTTGTGTGAACGTCTGGTTCTTGCGGTTTTTTTTTTTGTTGTTATTTGGTTACAAAGTGTACCAAGCTTTTTTGTCATTTGTTTTCGCCGAAAGTAAGTTGCAATAAATTGTCGTTTTCCCTGCAGGTATGCATGCGTGTATTGGGCTTTTGTGCACATGTCATACACCTGTATCCGTGTTTATGCCGGTGGGTATATGATCACGGTAGTAGAAATTTTTTCGCGTGTACATGTGTTTATACTATGCAAGTGTTCTGTGGTGTTATATTTATGTTTGTGCGTATGAAATTATTTCTGGTATTTTCTTGTTGTTCTTGACCACACCGTTTTTGTGAACATTTTTTTTCTTCTCTCTATCTCCTTTCATATTTTTTTTCGAGCCTGCAAACCTCTTGTATTCTGCCGCTGCCACCTTGTGTGTAGGGCCTCAGGCCTCGTCAAGCTGCTGAATGAGCAGCTTTTTGTCTGAGGTCCGTGTTTCCGCTGAGGAAAATAAAAAACACATTTCTGATTCTGATTTCTGAAATTTCTCAAACAGGGAAAAGGATTCAATAAATTTGTACAAGTAGCAATTAAATTAACCCACCTCGCGGCAAGGCCCGTCTAGCTTGCCAATTATTGATTAGAAACGCGAGCCTCAGCTTTTTTCTTGCATTCTTTGTATTCCTGTTTTTATCAACGTCAAAGTTTTGAAAGGAACGTTCCACTCAATAAAAAGTACCCGGTTTAAGGTGGGTCGGCTTGTCAGTCCCTTCTATGCCATCTCTCTCAAAAAGGGAGTTGCAGGTTACATGAAATAATAAACCAAGGAGGAGGAGTGTTTCGAACGCGTCGCGTATGCCTGGGCGGTAGGTTGGAGGCCTCCTTAGTGATTAAGGTGTCGTCGTTTATTTAAATGTAGAGTCAAAACATTAAACTTTAAGTAAACAAAAAAAACACAAGAAAAAGCAATGAAACTCATCTTCATCATTGGTGGTTAAATCGTTAGCCCGCAGAAGGTCCTCCCAGTCGGCGCTTAAAAATAAAATGTGCTCAAAAAATTGGCTGAACGGCATTCATAAAGCAGCAAGCGAAGAGATGAAGCGAACTGGACCTGTATGGAGTCATTTCTTCAGGTTCCTCTGTTTTCGTTTTCTACGCTTGATCGATAATCAGCCACTGTGTACTCTGATTGCTAAGTAAATAAATTAACAAGAGAAACTGGTAACACGACCTGTATTATAGCAGGACTACATGTGTAGAGGTAGATGAGGAGATTACAGTACGTACAGGAACTTTCTACTGGCTGTTTAATCAAAGTGTATGCAGTTCATTTGAAAAGGTTGAAGTTTGCGCAGCAAGATTTTGCAGCTGAGAAACCTCAAGCACCGTAAAACGCACCATCAGACTCTTCAGCGTTTGTGCGTGCGTGCGTTGACGTTTTTATCCGACCTTTGAAAGTTGAAACGCACTGTGCAGTGGCAACAATCGAATTAATCTTCCACACGCCGCGGTGGCTCAGTGGCTAAGGGGTTGCGCTGCTGAGCACAAGGTCGCGGGTTCGATTCCCGGCCGCGGCGGCCGCTTTTCTGATGGAGGCGAAAAGCAAAAACGCCCGTGTGTACGAGATTTCGGCGCACGTTAAAGATCCCCATGTGGTCAAAATTAATCCGGAGCCCTCCACTACGGCGCGCCTCATCGCCTGCGTTGCGTCGGCGCGTTAAACCCCACAATCAATCAATCAATCAATCAATCAATCAATCAATCAATCAATCAATCAATCAATCAATCAATCAATCAATCAATCAATCGAATTAATGTTCCACTCAGTTCCAATAGCCTTCTCATAAATATTTCTATCCACAGAAAACTCTGGAGGTCGACAGCTTCATGTGCAACATCTCATGCAGCGTACTCTGAGTATTGAAAGTTTTTCTATGCATTTTGCATTGCACATATAAAAACTGATGAAACATACAGGGCGAAGACTTTAAAAATGGCCACAGCACGAACAATAGCAAACCGTTACAAGTATTTGAAAAGCAAAGGGAGGGGGTGACATTTTCTACGGCTTTTACTAATAAAAAAATAAATTGTTCTTCTCCCGTCCGTTCATGAACATGCCGACTTCAACATCAACGGGCAGATCCAAGGCCTCTGTTCCCTCACGTCTTTCTGAACACATAGCAGCACGGGGTGTTTGAGTAAATTAACAGGGCCTCGTCACTATGCGTGTAAAAGACGATAATCTTTCTTGGGGTACCTAAAGGCTAAACGTTTGGCCCGCATGTCTGTCTGGCGGTCCCCCCATTCAGCCGCCCTGCGAGGAGATATAGAATTCATGAAGGAGACGTGTATGTACGCAAACATTTCTAAACTTCCAAATCTGGTGCCAATGTTCATACTTCTCAACATATTTTACAAAAACAACATGAGAAATGCATGAGAAAGAGATATCAAACCATTGGTGATATTTGCAGTCTTTTTTAATAAAATACATGGATGTTTGATTTTTCAAAATAAAATAAAAACACCCCTAGAGAAAAATTGATTCCTACCAAAATACGAAAACCGTTCTGCGCGACACTATCCCTGCTGCAGTGGCAAGCCTGAAAGAAACGAAAAGTTTCAGAAGATGGTGCGTGAGCAGTAAAACGTGCTAAAATCGAATTGACTTGAGCAGCCTCCAACCTGTTTATCGTGGAAGGAGTGAGACAGGTGGGGAATATCGCGAGAGGTGAGCGGAAAAGCGAAGAGAGGCATTGACATGGCATCGGCGCCAGAGGACCGTCGTCTTTCGACAACATTTGCGGCGGAGTGAGTAGATACGCGGCTAATGTCTGCGTGCAGATGCAGGCGACAACTCCTTACAGTTGTAGTTGTGTATGTATACGTAAATTCAATCAAAAACACAGAAGGAAACAGGAGCGTAGGAGTTAATACGTAGAAGTCGATACGGTTGCCTAACATAGAGGGCGTATTTACTTGAAAAATTTAGCTGACGGCTGACACAGGCGGGTGCGATTAAATTTAGAATAAAAGTAATAGATAACCGTTTTGTGGATTCTTGTAAATGTGTGAGCATCTCATCGCTCTCCCTTTGTAACTGAAATGGGTCCGGAAAGGCGTTTTGGCACACCAATTTAACAAGAGCAATTGTTTGGTTGGGTGGGCAACGTCATCTGTGCAAAGTATAACTTTCTTGCGTGGAGCAGAGAGTTCCCACTTTCCTTGCAAAATTTGTTACCGCGTTCCCACCATTTCTTGCGTGTTTTTGTGCTCTGCCATTCCGATGCACGTACGTCATGGATTCCCGTCGCACATGGCGTCACATAGCAGAAATCCTGCAATTTGACGTCTTTTTTGCGCACTTCCAGCGAAGAGAAGCGTCGTCCGCTCAGCGTAGAACAGTCGTGCCAGCGTATTTGGCTAATTACCGTTTCCTGCAGGAGGGTTTACACTATTGTGTTATTCTACATATGTGGTTTTTGTGTTTCACTACGCATCTCGGTAAGGTGCCTTGGCTAGGCCGACACGATCATGTATCCGACTTCCGAATTGGCAGACCGCCTTTGTCACACAACGCCCACCGCAATACGAATACGCAGGCCTAACAGAAGTCCGCGTGGTGTAAATGGCTCGCTGGCGGAATAACGCCGACATTAACGATCGTCCGAACCATCGTCGGGAATAGATCAAGAGCTGAAATCTGCGCCCCGATAACATTCGTGCCGTAATGAATGCGGCTCTTTTTTGTTAGTTCCTGCAGTGTAATAAACATCGTAAGCTCTATAAAACTCAAAATAGCGCTAATGCGATCGGTATTTCGGCACACGACGCCTCGGTCGTTCTATTTGTCAAGAATTCATTTGCCGGAGTTGCAAACTGCATACTCGTGGGCTACCAGCAGCGCTTGAAGAAAATGTAAGCTCCGTTAAGAGCAAACAAAAGTTACGGAAGGGTAATTACGCAATAAGGTATCAATATTTTCACACAGCCAAAGACGACGACGCAGTCTTCAAGGGAAAAAAATTCATTAGAGTGAACTTGTGCTCCCTTAACAACTGAAAAAATACACAGGCGGCCAAGCAGCAGTCAACAAAGTGACGTGCCCAGGCGAGTGTCACCGAATCGAATACCGTAGAGGCTGCCCACGGAGTGGATATCTTTTGGCGTGGTTGTTTCTGGAAATTTCGAATTACAATGAGAACACAGGACATCAAAGAAGATTATTCTAGGCTAGTGGTGTCTGGGCCAAACACTACCTCCATCAAAATAAGATAGCCCATGCGGCATTCAAAACAAAGAAAATTATACTTTGTTTGAAACACTAATAGCACAGCCGGTTGCAGCATGATGGTAAATGCAAAACATAACAATTTGAAACAGAGTGCATGGTTCGCGGCAATATCGACCAACGTTTTTAGCGTAAAGCGTAAAAAAAAAAAGTATGGCAAGCATATTTCCCGCAGGGCGAAGCCGCAGTGGCAGCCGGACATCAGCTATAATAGGGGCTTCATGGGACCTTACTGCGCAAGTGTTATTCAAGAAATTTTCAGTTTATCAGGGAAAAATGTTTGAAACAATCAAGAGAACATAGATGTTACACAAAAGATGGGTCTCAATGTAGGTCGTGCAATCTCCACTTTTATCGTTGTGCAGTGAAGTAAAGTGTCGCGCTCACTCAGTCAAAGGCGCGGCTGAAAATTCCAGCTGCTGTTGATTTTTCTTGTTTTTCTGCGCAGTCTCAAAGTGGAGTGCCTTGCGTATTGTATTCTCGAATCCGAAATAAATTTTTTTTTTGTTGGAACCGCAGAACTACCATATCAAACGTCAATGCATCCCATAAGTCATTGGCACGATTTGTGCAGTTTTTAAATCGCCCTTTGCATATACATCATGAAGTCAATTGTACTAGCAGAGAAAAAATACTAGTACGTGTATTTTGCAACATTGGTATGGGTTTATATAGAGTAAAAATAGTTTCTTTCCACAACCTAAACAAGACGGAGGTAGGCTTTCGCGGAGGAGGAGACGGGGGGAGGGTGAAACGCAGGGCCGCTGCTGGATACCAAACCCTCCACTTATCACGATTGGCAGCACTGGGCATGTCAAAATAATAAAAAACCGGTTTATGGAGAAAAAAGGGCGTCTAGGCCGTCAAGAAAAAATTGAGGGTGGAATAATTGTTTTGTGCAATCATATGTACAGTCCAACAAAGAGGCAGCCGTGCACGGCCCCGAAGCTCACATCGGTTTTCAAAGGCACTCGTAATATCTGCTACGGTGTACTTAAATCCTAGTCGATAAATACAGGGTTGCGTACACGTTTCCCCTAAATAAGGGGGGGGGGGGAATTGGATGCATGACGCACTATAAAAAGCCTCTGTGCCGTTCCGTGCAACCTGTCGGCTGCTTTTTGTTGCGGTTTTGGAGGTTTACAACCGATTGAATTAACAGAATGGAATACTGCTATTGCCTGTGTACGCGCGTTCATGGCGTCACCATAACACGGCCAAGCTCGACGTTGGCGCGGACGAGCTACCAATTAATCTATAAATAAACCGACGTTGGTTCGGAACGTGCGCACGTGCTCAATCTAAGAAATTTTGAGGCGATTATTTTGCCATTCCCTCAAATATTGTAGACTCCCATATGTACCACAACATATCGTTGCCGCTAACGCTGGGTGACTGAGTCGTTTTTTTATCGCGTGATGTTTTCGCCTGCTGTTGAAGCGTAAAAGTCCGGCCTCATTCCTGCAATCAGCTTTTCCAGCGAGCGCAGTGCAGGGTTCACTAAGCAAAATGATAAAAAAGTCCCAAATGGAATGCGGAAGTCACAAAGCGATGCGGCGGCACATAATATCGTAAAAGCAGACGATGCGCGCAACCTGATGTTTTTGCAGACGTCTCTGTGAAGCAAGGCATCATGGTGAGTCACGCTAGCGTGGTGTGAGGAAGTGGACGAAACGAGGGAGAATCGCAGCACGTGCGATCATGCAATGTTTTCAATTGCAAAAACGTAACTAATACTCATGCCTTCAACAAGGTTATTAAAGAAGCTGATTACTAGGACATTGATGTACCTGGAAATGTGAACACCCATGAATCGGCAGAACCCCTTTCAAGGTCCCCTTAAAGGGACACTGAAGTTATTTGTAAACATTGTGCGGTTACTAGCGCAAATTGTAGTCCGGAGTCCATAGGCCCATGTTTCGACCACTCTGAGTGCGTTTACGCGAATTTATTGAGTAGAACAATTAATTCGAAAATGCAATTCGCATCTCTGCATCCTCGCTCATTTTTTTGTGGCGTTTTCGTGTGACGTAAGGGGGGGATAAGTTGGCTTGACTGCTCTACTGCAGGACTCGCCGACCTTCCGACAAAGTCAGTCGGCCAGCGTTTATGGTACAGCGTTTAGTCCGCCGGCCACCGACGGGTCGTCAGCAATTTGTTCGCTCAGTTGAAACTAAGTCACGACATGGTTGTGAATGAAGAGTGTACCGTTTCGTTAGTTTGTTAGTTAGTACACTGCATCAAGCTCCGAGTCCAGCTCTCTCCACACCAGCGCTGCACAAGTGCACATGCGATGCTTATCTGACTGGTACGCTAGTAGAGAAATCTAACGCCACTTGAAGGCGGTAGAAGTCAGTGAAGCCAATATAGGTGCTAAGTAAAAATATCAACTGAAACGGTTACCGCACAGCGTAAAAACTGGGGGGGGGGGGGGGCAGAAAAGCACTTTTTTGCGTTTGGTGAACAAGCACCGCGGTCAGAAGCACGACTACGCATCTGCGAAAGCTTTTCCGTCTAAGAAATGGAATTGCTAGACGTGAGATCTGGAAATTTGGGGGGCGCTTACTGCACGAGCGCTATACAACAAATAGTCACCTAAGCTGCTTAACATGCTAAAACTAAATAAAAGTGTAAAGTGGTTACACATTATATACCTTATATTTCCGACATCGACAGCGCTGGCCCAAAGCTGAGTGGTCTCGAGCGCTAGGTTTGATATTTTGCAAGTCGCAAGTTCGAATACAGGAGGGTACGTTCTGTAAGCTTATTTTTTTAACTTTTCGGCCGATGTTTCTATACTGAGTTCACCATTTTGAGCCATAACGTTAACTGCTCCTCTAGCGATTTTCAGAACGCGCGCAGACTGACACTGATGCGCAAGCCAGTTCTCTTTGGCGTGCTGTTGCCCTAAGCACAGACTGCTTGCGGGCAGTGGGCAGAGGCCAGAATCAGCACACCCTTGGCCTTGTGCGAACACGCTTTGTGCGACACACGCATGAGTGAGGCAAGCTCCAAATATGTGGGAAAAGCGCATAGAATTTGAGCGTCTGTAGTGACGCGGAGGGCGTTTATCCACTGCGTAGGCCTCGGCTAGTGATTGCTACGATTCCAAACCACCCTCGGAGGCTTATCGTAGGCATTTTACAGCCGACAACATGGCAGAAGCGCGGTATGAAGATCACTGAGATATCGAGAATGCCCATCAGATAACGTCGGATGTCAAGACGTTATTTCACAGAACCGAAACTGAAACTTGTTTGAATGTTAATTATGACATCGTCCAATCACGGTGCGCCTCATCCCATCGTCACAGCGTTAAGTTGGTGCGGTCGCCACAGACCGCGCATGGTGTTTGTTCTTCTTTCGAGCTTTATAAAATAATTACCGACTTTTCAACGTGATAAAAGATGAAAAGTCCGTTAATTTTAGTCAGTCTACGCAGTGCAAGCAAAAACGGGAGCTTGACAAATTAACTTCCGTGTCCCTTTAAGGGTCGGCTCTATGCGCACCATTTTCATCGGCTTCGTAAGTTCGCACCACAGATCTTTTCACAGAACCTTCGTACACCGCGTTATCTGTGAATTGCGGTGTTGCCTCCTCCGTGGCCATGTTTGGTCATTTTAACAACTGCACTGGCTGCTTGCCCCTGTTTTTGTTGCACTTCATTATTGGAGTTTCATCACCACCATACCCATGCGTTCTTTTTTCGCACCCTACACAGCCTGCACACTGAAGGTTCTTGCTTGTACAAGCAGTGCTGTTGCAGAAGGCGCCGGACGAGTCAGGAGTCCTTATGACGGGCGCGTCATCAGGGGCAGGAAGAGACCCGATATTTCACTTAGCATCTACTAACAACGTGGGCAGCGGCCCCAAGGGAGCTCACCAACAGTCACTGGCTATATCGTCCTCTATTTTCTTGTCACTAACTCGACGGGTCAACCGAGGAAACTTGTCCGCAAACCCCAGCTATTGCGCATGCCACAAAAATAATGAAGATGCATTGGATAATCTTAAGGAATGCGCGAGCGTCTTGCCCCTATTCCACCCACATTTGTGGCCCAGATTACTCCGCACGCCAATCTTCTGCTTCAGAAAGCACAACGCGCTGTTTCTCGCAAGTCCCTCCTACACCGAGACAAACTCAATGAGTGCTTTACCTTTCTGAGTGCTCATGTTTGCACGCTTTGTTGCGCCTTTTGCTGGCCATTGGTCCTTTTGTTGCCCGCCACGCACATGCGTGTCGTTCACCGTGATTCTCTTCTCTGCTCTTTTGCCTTGAGCGGTGGCCGCAGGCTCGATTCCACACAGGCGCTCAGCGCCTGTGTCGTTTATTCTCTTCTTTGTGTGTTGTTTCCGTTCGCGCTGACCACCATGAATGCTATCCAACTCGCCCAATTTGCTACCTTGAAGAACAAATTCATGCGACATTTTTTCAGGCACTAACTTAATGTACCTTGGAGAAATATAAATATATTTATGAGGTAGAGGTATACTGTTGTACTTTTTCGACGTGCGTTTTCTTACATAGAAGCATTCCTCTTTTACATAATGGAAGCCCGGTTACACTCACGCGCCATGTGTACAGAGATCTTCGCAGACCATTTCGGTCGACCGAATGGTCTATAGGGAAATGAAGTAGGTTTCTTAACAGGACGCCATCGGTGACACTACAAAAGCTTTCGCTTTACCAATTGCCCCTTCCACTCATATCCTCCTCAACCTAGAAATAAATGGCCACCTGAGTGCAGCGAAGTTTCGCGAAATCGAAATCTTTTAACTCCAAAAAGTTTTTGTCAACACCGGTTTTTTTAGTCTCAGAACGTCGTGTAAACACCCAGAATCCGCTTTTTAAACGCGTAAGCGAAGATTTATTGTAGTAGCCGAGAGTATACCTCGCTGGAGATTTATTCAGCCGGTGGATCTGAATTTCTGGGGACTATGCAACTCTACACAATGCGCGAAACAAAACCAGGCACGGTGCCGCTGTTGAAGATTGTTTCCCCAAAGATGGATGAAGAGCGCAAACCTTTTTCGCGTGTCACAAGGTAAGACACGAATTGTCAAGCTACGTGAATGCTTCATTTAGGGCACATACAAAAATTGCCAATGCAGGTTGGCCCGTTTTAGAAGCACCAGTGTTGAAGAAATAATCATCCGCCACTGCGACATTCGCTATTACGCTTTTGTGGCGTCCGAGTGCTCAGCCAGTGAAACAGATAGGTTCGTGTCGTGGCAGTCGGTTGGAGCGCTTTGCGGAAAGTTTTAAGAAAACTATAGATTAATTTCACATTAAACACGAAGAGGTGTTTTTGCGGTTCATTCCCTGGAGCCTTACGGCCGCATAACACAGGCTTTCGTTACGCCCCGTACAAGATGTAGCAGCAAAAAAGTCATGTCAGCAACGGACGATTTATTTCAATGCTGAGTTAAGGCAGCCGGGTTTGAATGTTTTCTAAGCTCACCCAAAGAACGAGCCAAGCGCTGGAGCTTTAAAAACGGCGATGCCGCACAGTATTTATGTATAAGTGTTCACTGCTTGCAAAGCGCAGATTTTTGAGTCCGAAGCCGATTTGAGTCCGTACCCATGTGCCGTAAAAACCGAAAGAAAATTTATAACTGTCGACAACGCTTCTTCAGGGTTGGAGAGCTGGGGTAACTCGCCCAGCGCGAACCAGGCCAGATTTCAGTGTTCGGAGCATCAAAAAAACAAATGAACAGTACAACCTACTTTTTCAGATGCGTCAACATGGCTTGCACGGAACTTGAGAATAAACGCCTTGATAAGCCAGTTCTCGGTTCCAAACACCTTGCTTAAATAATTACTTTGCTAGAAGCGGAAATGCAGTCCTACTTTGAAAGGATGGTGGATGTCAACAGCGGGGATTATTCACAGGGGATATTTTAGGCGTGCGCTGGCTTTCGCAACTTTGCAGATAGGGGCGGGCTCGTGCCGGCTTTTGTGGTTTTCTGACGCATTCTAAGCCAGGTTGGATAACTGTCGGGTGAGTATAAGGGTTGAAATCATGAAAAGCTGAGGCCGGCGATTCTCATTTATTTATTTATTTATTCTCATTTTTGATTTGTATTTATTTATTTATTATTATTTATTTATTTATTTATTTATTTATTTATTTATTTATTTATTTATTTATTTATTTATTTATTTATTTATTTATTTATTTATTTATTTATTTTGTAAGGGGGATTATAGCTGGGGACCGGCAAGACGCTTGGAAAGAGGCAGAGACCAGAGACGGGTAAGGCAGCGCAGACCGATGTCTCGGTGTGTTCTCTTAGAGCGAGCCACGCGATGCTGACCGTGCCTCTTCTTCTCTCGCGCAGCACCTTGCGCCTGCAATCATCATGCGGCCCATAGTAGTCCTTGCTCCGGTACATACCCCGTCGGTTGTACAGGGGAGATTGGCGCACACTAACCGCAAGGTATGTCGTTATGTCGGAGACTACTATCTCCAGTACAATGTATTTATTTATTTATTTATTTATTTATTTATTTATTTATACTGCCAGCTTGGTCGGCCCAAGCAGGAGTGGTTTGTTGATGCATCAATGAGGTGAACCGGTTGTGCACAAGAAAAAATGCAGAAATCAAAAAGTGAAATCAACAAGAAATAAAAAAAGAGCAATCGGTGTAAACACAAAGTAAAAAACTGTGGTTGGTTCCTCGGCCATATGAATCGGTAAAAAACGAAAGTCAAATGTCCAGCGAAGTCTGCAGGTGAGCATGATTTGCGGGTCGTCGGCTGTCCTGTGGCTGTGCTTGGTGAGCGACGTCCTGTTGTCGGGTCTCTCAGGGAAAGCTGTACTGGCGTCAATTCCGTGAAAGATATGACGTCAGTAAAATTGTTGTGTACACCGGAATAAAACTCTTTCGGGGTTAAACATACAACCCGAAAACGAACAACCCTATGTATAACGTACCTTTTATTATTAAATGTTCCTTCCCCGCAAGAAGACCTTGTGTGCAGGGGTACACCCTTTACAGGCGGCTGGCTTCGCTGTACTGGTGTCTTTTTCGTGACGGATATGACGTAATGAAATCGTGGTGTACCCCGGAATAAAACACTTTCTTAATTAAAAGGCGAATAAGTCATATTTGATATATATTGCTAGCAAGTGTACAGGAAACAGGATATCAAAATGAAGCGACGCACTGATCCACAGGTCTGACACAGTATTAGAGAAGCGGGCTATAAAGAAGCCCACCACGGAATGTCGGCAAGGTTACATTTTATTCGACGAGCTAATTAGTCAAATGAGGAACATTATTTTCTTAGAGGGTTTTGGCCGGGAAGTCATTGCACTCCCTCATTGCAGAGGGGAAGACAGAATAGCGTGAGCTTTTCGTGCGTGCAAAAATCGGATTGCATTCAAGAGGGCGATCGTTCGTGGTAGGTCTGTGGGGAAAGCATGCAGTTAAGGTGCAGGCTCAATTGCAAGTTTACGGTTCCAAATTTGGTAAAGAAATTTTAGTCTTGTAATTTTTCGGTGGCTCTGTAACGTCAAGATGTTGTTTGTTTTCATTGAGTTGGTTGGCGGGTCATGTCGGCGATAGCAATGATAATTGAACTGGACGCCCTCCCTCTGAATTTCTTCAACTTTTTTAATGCCGTTTTTAATGTGGGGACCCCAACGACAAACCCGTATTCTAGACGAGGCCTGATTAGCGTATTATATGAAAGAAGTTTACACAGGATGAAGATTTTTTTCAGTTTGTGTCGAAAGAGCAGAATTGTCGCCGTGTTGATGAACTGATTTTGTCGATATGCCTTGACCAGGATACGTTATTCGTAAGCGTTATGCCGAGATATGTAAAGATATTGGTGTGCAAAATTTCCCACTCTTTACTGGTTAAACATCAGCGGGCAGTTTTTATTAGTTATGCGCATGCACACTAGCTTCGTTTGGTTAAGCTTCATTTCCCATACATCGCACCAATTAGATAAAACATTCAGGCTGCAATTGAGGGTAATTTTGCCATACGTCGATTCAACATTTCTGTACTGAAGACAATAATCCGCAAATATGCCAATACCAAAGCTTTCATGGGCGCAAGAAGTTATGCAGTTTACGTGTATCCCAAATAAAATGGACCCCAGAACACTTCCTTGAGGCAAACCGGAGATAACGAATCCAAGATCTGAAACATCATCACCTACAGCAACAAATTCTTTTATATGTTCATATTATGAGACAATCCACTTTATTAGAATGTACGGGACATTGGGTGTGTCATGTTTTTACAGAACACCTGAAGGTGATACCCTGTCGAATGGTTTGCTAAGATCTACGAATATTGTGTCAACTTGGCCCGCATTGTCAAGAACTGTATAACAGGTATGCACAATAGAAGGTTGAGTGGTAGTAGATAGCTCCTTACGGAAACCGTGCAGGAAAGGTGTTAAGATATTGCGGGGATATCAAAAGTTTAACAAATAGTTGAAAATAATATTGTCACGAAGCCAAGGACGACGCAGTTGTCCTGAAGGAGAAACAAGTTTATTTGGAGCGAACTCGTGCTCCCCTAACAACTCAAAAGAATACAGAGGTGGCGAAGCAGCGGTCAACAAAGTGACTTGCGTCGGCGAGCGTCGTACAATCGAATGCCCCGGCGTCTGCTCTGCAGGCTTTTTATCTTTCGGCGCGCGTGGTTCTCGAACCGTCGATTCACATCGAGAACATTGTAGATCCAAGAAGATTATTCCAGGCTGTTCACGTTAGATCGGAATGCTCTCCCTATCAGAACAGATAACACATGCGGCAAAAAAAGAAAGAATGGAACACGCGCTTCCCTTGGCACAGAGATAACACAGACCGGCGCAGCCGGGCGGTAAAACCAAAACACAAATAAACAAACCCAATGCATGGTTCTTGGCATTACCCCCCTCTAAGAGTGCATCGACCCGATGCTAACATAGGCGACAGTCCGAACAAATAAAAATTAAATTTCGTCATCGTCCGTAGAAAGGTTTTAAGCGAACCACGTGGACGACTTCGGGCCGCGTGTGTCGTCGTGATGTGCCGGAGTCACCATCGGGGATCACTCGTAGGTGAGTTGGCCAACACGTCGTAGAATCTTGTAGGGTCCGAAATACCGTCGCAGAAGTTTCTCACTCAGTCCGCGTCGTCGGATGGGAGTCCAAACCCACACACGATCCCCTGGGTGGTACTCGGCGGCTCGGTGTCGGAGGTTGTAGCGGCCGGCAATCCACCAGCTGCTGGTCCCTTATACGAACTCGAGCGAGCTGGCGGGCCTCCTCCGCACGCTGAAGGCATCCTTGGACGTCGGCGTTCAGGTCGTCGTCTTCTACGTGCGGCAGCATGGCGTCAAGCATTGTAGTCGGCCGTCTTCCCGTAGACGAGCTCCACGGTGTCATCTGCGTCGTTTCTTGGATAGCCGTGTTGTACGCAAACGTGACATACGGGAGCACTTCGTCCCAAGTCTTATGTTCAACGTCGACGTACATGGACAGCATATCCGCAATCGTCTTGTTCAAACGTTCCGTTAGTCCGTTCGTTTGGGGGTGGTACGCCGTCATTCTTCTATGATCCGTGTTGCTGTAGCGTAATATTCCTTGCATGAGCTCCGCAGTAAAGGCCGTTCCGCGGTCCGTGATGAGGACTTCAGGGGCTCCACGTCGCAGCACAACTTGTCTTACGAAAAACTTGGCGACTTCTTGTGCAGTCCCACTCGGAAGAGCGGCGGTCTCCGCGTAGCGTGTCATGTAGTCTGTTGCTACGACAATCCACTTGTTCTCCGATCGTGACGTAGGGAACGGGCCCAGAAGGTCCATTCCAATCTGTTGGAAGGGCCTTGATGGGACGGCGATCGGCTGCAGAAGTCCGGCAGGTCTCGTCGGTGGCGTTTTTCGTCGCTGACAGTCACGGCAGCTCCGGACGTAGTGGGTGACGTCGGATGTAAGGCGGGGCCAGTAGTACATCGCCTTGATTTTTCCAATTGTGCGGGCTGTGCCGAGATGTCCAGAAGACGGTTCGTCGTGGCACGCTTCCAAAATTTCGTCACGAAGGTCTGCGGGGAGACAAGAGGTAATTCGTTCTCGTTCCGGGGCTGAAATTCTTCTTCACGAGGACGGAGTTTCTCAAGGCTGAATGCTGGTTAAGCTGCGTTTGAAGGTCCTAGGTTACGGCGACGTTGCGTCCCTCGAGGTAGTCGATTATGACGCGTAAGTCAGGGTCGGCCACGCTGCTGGGTGGCTAGGTCGGTCTCCGCCACGACTCCGAAGAACGCGCTGTCTTCATCAGAGTCTTGTGCTGGTGGGTCGACGGGGGCGCGGGACAGACAGTCGGCGTCGGAGTGTTCCTGCCGGATTTATAAACGACTGTAACGTCGAACTCCTGCAGGCGCAAGCTCCACCGCCCAAGAACGGCCAGAGGGGTCCTTCAAATTGGAGAGCCAACACAGCACGTGGTGGTCTGTCACAACCTTGAATAGTCTTCCATACACGTATGGGCGAAATTTTGAAATCGCCCATATAATTGCCAGGCACTCTTTCTCAGAGGCAGAGTAGTTTTTCTCCTCCTTCGACAGACCACGGCTGGCATAGGCGATTACCTTTTCTCACCCGCTTTGTTTTTGGACGAGGACGGCACCCAAGCGTATATCACTGGCGTCCGTGTGTATTTCCGTTTCGGCGTTTTCGTCGAAATGAGCGAGCACGGGCGGGCTTTACAGGCGTTTTTGCAGCTCGCAGAATGCTTTTTCTTGGTCGTTGTCCCAGCTGAAAGGAGTGCTATCTTTTGTCAAGCGCGTGAGCGGCTCTGCAATGCGTGCGAAGTTTGCGACGAAGCGCCGGTAGTATGCGCACAGTCCGAGAAATCTTCGCACGCCCTTCTTGTCTTTCGGCCTTGGGAAGTTCGCAACAGCTGAAGTTTTTGCTGGGTCAGGTAGGACTCCCGCGGCGTTGACGACGTGGCCCAAGAACTTGAGTTCCTCGTACGCGAAACGGCACTTTTCAGGCTTTAGCGTTAACCCCGACGTACGAATGGCCTCGAGTACAGACTCCAACCTTGCGAGGTGTTTCGTCAAAAGTCCGGGCGAATACGACAACGTCGTCGAGGTATACGAGGCAGGTGTGCCACTTCAGGCCAGCTAGAACCGTGTCCATGACTCGTTGAAACGCTGCTGGCGCCGTGCATAGCGCGCAAGGCATCACCTTGAACTCGTATAGGCCATCCGGGGTTATAAATGCAGTCTTCTCTCGGTCTCTCTCGTCCACTTCAATTTGCCAGTAGCCGGTCTTCAAATCCATCGATGAGAAGTACTTCGCATGGCAGAGGTGGTCGAGGGCGTCGTCGATTCGTGGCAGGGGGTTACACGTCCTTTTTGGTGATTTTGTTCAGTCGCCGGTAGAACACAGAACCTTAATGTGCCGTCTTTTTTCTTCACGAGTACGACCGGCGCAGCCCACGGACTTTTCGATGGCTGTATTATGTCGTCGCTGAGCATGTCGTCGACTTGAGTCCGGATGGCTTCCCGCTCGTGTGAAGAGACGCGGTACGGTGACTGGTCGGGTAGGTCGGGCTCCATCTTCGGTATAATTCGGTGCTTCGCTAGGGGTGTCTGACGTAATTTTGAGTTTGCCGAAAACACTCGCTGTAGCGATTGGAGCAAATCCAGCAATCTGTCCGATTTTCTTGCGGCAGCGCCGGGTTCCACGTCGAAAGGTTGCGGCGGCTTGGAAGCATCCGCGCGGTGCGCATTCAAGTTAGCAACCGCGATCACTTGACTTGCTTCTTGCGTTTCTTCGAGGAACGCAATTTGCAGTGCCCTTGTTTAGATGCTGGTACTCCACGGTGAAATTGGTGACCAAAACATGGGATTGCATTGCTAAAGCGCGCAATGCCCTCTAGCGACGGAGACACCGCGGTTGAGAAGCAACCTTTGGTCACCCCTCTACGATAGCGTCGATGTCAGGAGCAGCAATCCTCACAGTAGACGGCGATCATCAAGCTTGCGCGGGGTGGCAGGGTGACGTGATGGTCGGCGATCCTGACAGCAGCACGGTGATCAGGGATCGATTCCGGCGTCATGGGAGTGATGGGAGGAAAAAGTTATCGACTTCGTCTGCAGATCGATTATTGCGCCGTTGTCCGTCAAAAAGAAACATCCCCCTCGCGAGGGGCACGATCAAATGCAGAGCATTTCTGCGGGGGGGCGCGCCTGCAAGTCGTATGGATTACGTATTGGTTGTTGTTGTTGTAATTGTTGTCTTCCAGCGTAGACATTGTCGATGAAGTCGATGGTGAAACGTGCCGTGAACCCCCTGCCGCGGCTATGACGCAACGTGGAGCGGCTATGACGCAACGTGGCGCGGCTATGACGCAACACAATCAACACACAATCCACTTTAATCCAATCAATCCAAATCCAAGCCAATCCAAGCCAATCCAATCGAATCCAATCCAATGCCCCTCGCGAGAGAGTGTTATAGCGGCGAAATCGCCACCACGCGAACGCGTGATGCCGACGTCACGATCACGCCACAGATGTTAGCGACCGCAGCGCGCGCGAACGACATATGTGGTTTAAGCGCGAACCGACCGCGGCGAGAGAGCGCGATGCGAGCGCCCCACCTGTTCTTGCGCGCGAACCTAACGCGGCGAGAGAGGGTGTTGCGCACGTCCCCACCTGTTGTGCGCCCGAACCGAACGCGGCGAGAGAGGGCCGTTGCGAGCGGAGAGAAGGCGAGGAGGACGCGGGGGAGAGGGCGCACCTCTGGCCGACGGTTGAATGAGTCAAGGATATAAGGCACGTTCGTAACCTTCCGTTCTGTGTCGGCTTTGTGGCTCAGTTGGTAGAGTACCGTGCACCTTGCGCTCCGCCCGCAGAGTCGTAGGATCGAAACCTGGCGCCGGCAAGTATTTATATAGTGTAGGGGGAGCGATGAGGACGCGGACTACGGACGCCAACGCGGGTGACATCGTGAGTTACTAAAATGCTCTGCATTTAAAAGTCCATTCCGAGAATTACGTCGCGGGAGCAGTTAGGCAAAATGACGAACGCCGCTGGGTACGTCGTGCCGTCTATGGTGACGCGCGATGTGCACGTTCCACTCGGCGTCACGAGGTGGCCTCCTGCTGTGCGTATATGTGGACCGTCCCATCTTGTCGTAACTTTCTTCACCTTAGACGCGAATAACCCGCTCATTACCGAGTAGTCGGCTCCCGTGTCGATGAGGGCGACTACGTCAAAGCCGTCGATGGACAACTGGACGTCGGACGCCGCCTTCCTCGAGTTCCGGGTGCGTCGGGGGGTCGCGTCTCGGCTTGTGCGTGTTGACGGTCGGGCCCTGTGCGTCGTTATTGTCTTTTCAGCGGCAGCCTCGGTCATGTCGGGTACGCGTCGCGCCGTGTAGCTGTCGTCGTGTTCGGGAGTCTCGTCAGGGTTAGGTCGGGTCGTCGGGATGAGGGCATGTCGTGAATCGGTGTCTTCGGCGCGTCCTTGCGTCGTTGGAGGGTTTCCAGTTTTTCGCCGTAGAGCAACTTCACCTCCAGAAGTTGCTTCCTTTAGTTTCCCCCGCGTGGGCTGGGGGACCTTCCACGTGAGAACTCAGCATTGCTACGGCGGTTCGGCGACTGGTATGGGTAGGGTGACGGCGAACGGTTGAAACGGGCTGGTCGATGGCTGGTGTTGGACAGGTACTCCTCGATCTCCGATGGGCGCTGGCCAGTTCGGGGGCGGGGTGCGTCGACGGAGAACCCTCGCAAACCGAGCCTCCTGTAGGGGCAGCGACGGTAGACGTGGTCGGCCTCTCCGCAGTGATAGCACAGCGGACGATTGTCGGACGTTCGCCGCACGTCGGTCTTCCTTGGGGCGGGGGGATGCGCCGCAGGTGGTCGGGCCGGTGAGAGGGGACGACGGCACGGAGCCTCGTGACGATAGGGTGCAGGTGGGCGAGGGCGATGTGCAGCAGCCGCGTAGGTCGTGGCTTGGGGCTCGCGAGGTGCTACTGGCATCGTTGAAGTTCCCAGCGCTTGCTGCACTTCTTCTCTAATGACGTCGGTAAGGGAAGCGACCTGTGGTTGCGGCGGCGTCGGGAGCAGTTTCCGCAGCTCCTCCCTCACTATTTCGCGGATAGTCTCGCGTAGGCTATCTTCGGGAATGCGCACGTTGTCGACGCAATTCGCATTGGCCATGCCAACATAGTTCCGGTCGTACTGCTTAGCACGCATTTCGAGTGCTTTCTCGATGGTGCTGGCTTCGGTCACGAATTCGGCGACGGTCTTTGGCGGATTTCGGACAAGTCCAGCAAACAGTTCCTCCTTCACACCGCGCATCAAGAAGCGTAACTTCTTTTCTTCCGTCATTTCGGGGTCCGCGCGGCGAAATAGTTGCTTCATCTCCTCAACGAAGATCACGACCCCTTCGTTGGGGTGTTGTGTCTGAGTTTCAAGCAAAAGCGCAGCTCGCTCTTTTCTCACAACGGTAGTGAATGTCTTAAGGAACTCCCTTTTGAAGTGAGTCCAGTAGGTCAAAGAACTCTCATGGTTCTCGAACCAAGTTCGAGCAGCATCTTCTAAGTAAAAGAAGACATGCCGGAATATTTCTTCGTCGTCTCACCTGTTGAAGATGCGGACGCGCTCCAGCTTCTCCAACCATTTTTCGCGGTCTTCAGCGGGGGCTCCCCGGAACGATGGCGGTTCCCGGGGCTGCTGCAGGACGATTGGCGACGTTGTTTCTCGCACCATGGTGTTGGTTACAGCGTTCCTTTTCTTGGGCCCTTGTGGCATCAAACCGAACTCGGGTAGCAATCCTTGCAGTCAGCGGCTTTCTCTGGTTGGGCTGGCTTGGCGGTTTCCAGATGTCGTAGAGAGCATAAAGGGTGAGTACCCAGCACCTCCACCAGATGTCACGAAGCCAAGGACGACGCAGTTGTCCTGAAGGAGAAACAAGTTTATTTGAAGCGAACTTGTGCTCCCCTAACAACTCAAAAGAATACAGAGGCGGCGAAGCAGCGGTCAACAAAGTGACTTGCGGCGGCGAGCGTCGTAGAATCGAATGCCCCGGCGTCTGCTGTGCAGGCTTTTTATCTTTCGGCGCGCGTGGTTCTCGAACCGTCGATTCGCATCGAGAACATTGTAGATCCAAGAAGATTATTCCAGGCTGTTCACGTTAGATCGGAATGCTCTCCCTATCAGAACAGATAACACATGCGGCAAAGAAAGAAAGAATGGGACACGCGCTTCCCTTGGCACAGAGATAACACAGACCGGCGCAGCCGGGCGGTAAAACCAAAACACAAATAAACAAACCCAATGCATGGTTCGCGGCAATATGCTGCATGATTTGCTGATTTGCATGAATATGCTGCATCAGCGCAATTGATTGATTTATTGTAGGGTTTTAACGCGTCGACGCAGAGTAGGCTTTGAGGCGCGACATAGTGGTGGGCTCCGGATTAATTTTGACCACCTGGCGAATTTCAACGTGCGCCCAAATCTCGTACACACGGGCGTGTTTGCTTTTCGCTTCTATCAGAAAAGCGGCCGCCGCTGCCGGGAATCGAACCCGCGATCGAGAAGCGCAATTGGGGATAGTTTAGAGCCACGGCTTGATTAGCAGACGTCGAATCCATCGCTATAGTCCTTGTTGTTATATTTCGCGTATTCATTTTTGAAGGTGCTGTTCCCCTAGGTGGCGTACTGGACGGTAAAACAAACTAGGAACAAAATAAACTTTGGAACTGGGTGAAGAGTCGAGAAAGTGGTTGTCTGTGTTTGCGTAGCAATATTTGCAGCTTGGGCCCTATTCTAGACTACACAAATTCCCTGGGAATTGGGAAATTTGCCAGAAGTCTTTCCTGATTCGCTTTAATTTTGGTCACATGGTTTGGTAATTTTGGTTTACAAAGCGATTGTGTTAGGTTTCGTCATTTTGACGTTCAACGACGTTTACTTTCAACAGTTCTAAAGTTTGCCTTATTTCTGTTTACTGAAAGCGCATAACTGTTGGCCGGCTATGAAAAACTCTAATAAATGCACCCGACATGACAACGTAGGCCTGTTTTTGGTTTGCTTTCAAGATGGTGTCCAGTAAAGATGTGTGCGCTTTGTGCTCTTGCGTTTTCTACGCAAAACAGAAGTTTTTTTGCTGCGGGGAATGCAACGAATGCGCTCATGCGAAATGCATGAATTTGCCCGACGACGACTTGCACCTAATCAAGTCAGGCGCGGGGCGCTTCATTTGCAATTCGTGCATCATCACCGCCTAAACCTAACGACGACCACGGCACTTCTTCGGCAGTGGCTTCTTTGCCTGTTCTTTCGTCCACCCCTCCCGACGCAGCGGCTGCCATCCAGCCCGTTGACCTTGGCGCGAGCTGGTCTCCCTCCGTGCCCTTCTCATGGACGCCTTGGAGCGCATTACTTTCTTGTCCGACCAAGTCGCTCAACTAGGGAAGGAAAATGAGGCGCTCTGCCGGGAGAGTGCAAAAAAGGCCGACGCCCACGCCGTCGCAGTGAAATCGCTGCGCCAACCAATGCCTTCTGTGCGCGGCGACTTGGCTCGGCTGAGGGGGCCGCTACGGCTCGCTCATTTCCCGCCGCTCCTAACCAGGACAGCCGCGGAAAAGAAACCCGCTGCCCCGCAGACGCCCGGCTCTCCACGGAATGCTGCGTTTCCCCTCCTTTCCTCTTCATCACCCACTCTTCAAACTAACAATAGCCCCGTTTACATTGACCGGACGAGGGCGCGTTGAGTCGAAATAAACAGGTTTTCTGAACTCGACACCCCCATGTAGACCTGTGCGCCGGTCAGAAATCACCGGCGGCGGCGCACCGGTGTTCCCACCTTCGGCGGCGGCGTGTAAACGGCGCGGGGGTCCCCGGATCGGCGGCGGCGCTGCGCGGAATAGCGGGTGGTGGTGGTGGTGGTTGTGGTGCAACACTAGTTGGTGTTGGTGTTGGGTGGTGGTAGTGGTGGTGATGGTGGTGGAGAGAGAGAGAGAGAGAGAGAGAGAGAGAGAGAGGAGAGTGCTCTCTCAGAGAGAGACTCTCTCTCTCCTCTCTCGCTAGAGAGAGCGCTCTCTCTCTCTCGAGAGAGAGAATTAGGAATTTGGGGGTAAAAGAAAATATGCAAAAACCGTGGGGGATCTAGACATTTATGTGTAGGACATTTCGGTGCAGCACGTCTCGGTGCGGACATTTGGGTGCACGGGATGTCCCAGGCATTTCTTTAAACATTTTAGCTTTAATATTTCAGTTTGTCAGGTGATATATTTTTACGTTCGAGAGTTGTGTTTGGTCCGCACTGCAAGGAAAAGAACGCTAAACCGAGCCGGAGCATTAGTGCCTAAAACCCAATTTCGAAATTAAATGTTACAAATTCACGTTGTTAATTTACTTCCCTTCTACTTCTTTTTTTTTTAGCATTCATGTGAACAACTCTAATATTTTAATTCAAGTGTTACCGAAAGGCTTTGATTTCACTTCACCCACCGCTGCAAGACGCTGCTGCTTTTAGTCCATTCCTATCTCCCCCCCCCCCCCCCTTCCTCCCCTTCCGCCAAACCGCCTCGATAAAAAAGAAAGAAGAAACGAGCTAGCTTAAGCGCGCGTGCTTATTTTAGCGCGCGTGCATTCATTTTAATAATTAATAATTTTCTCTATCGATTTATTCTTGCAGTCAGTGTTGGTTCTACTGAAAAACTAGCCATTGATCGCACTTAAGGTGGAGTGGCTAAAGGGGTGGGAGTGGGGAGGGCTAAGCACTGCCGGGTATACCAGGGCTTAGACCAGCCCCCTTGGTAGAGACAGGGGGGTGTCACTTGTGCTTCTTCAAAGTGTAAACTGGGCATCGAAAACGTGAATACGACTGTCGCGGCTCTCGCAAAACCAGCCTATTCAAAATTTTCCCCCTTACAATGGAAGAAAAGGAGGAATGTCTGCGGTGTCCATGATATGCGCGACTTGAAGAGTTAATTGCAGGTGGGGCGACTGAAAGGAAAGACAGCGATTCCCGGAGAGGGGCGCCTTCCGTGTGGCCACGACGCGCGGAAGAATGCAGCCATCGAGCTTTCCTCGATGGGGGCGACAGGCGCCAACGACCCTGGTCATTGTGTCCTCAGCCGCTTTTCGGGTGGCTTTTGTTGTGCACTACAGAGGGTTGTGTGAGCTCACGCCGAATGTATCGCTTTTTCTTGCATCAATGCGGTGACTCTTTGGAGAAGGTGATGGCCGCTATGCCTGTAAGATTTCCACGGGAAATTGAACATAATATTACTGAAAAAGAAATCTGGGAAGGTTAAAACTTACAGACGGAGAACAGGGGAGGGCTGGGAGAATAAAATGAAATGAAAGAAGTAAGCATGTAAAGCTAAAACGGAGGTTGGTTTGACCGAACAGAATTGGTGGTATTTGTATACGCACAACCTGTACGCGCTTGATCAGCATTGAGGAGATATAGAAGCTGCAGCTGTTTTCAAAAGGCCCGTTCTTCCTCCGCGACAATATCCTACACTTGTCCGTAAAAAAAAAAAGCTGGCGAGAACAGTGTCTTCAAATTCATTTAAACATGACAGCGCAGCCTAAATAAACTCTTCATAAGATTGTCGGCATTTTTAGGGGCAACCGAATGTTTGTAAAGTTTTGGATTGTGAGAGTGTGCATTTTATTTAGAAAAAAATAGATAAAGAATGCGTTACCCTTCGTAAACATCGGCTAATTGTCTTTGCTGATTAGCATGCCCCAAAAAAGAGCGAATATAAATAACGTCTTGTCGCAAATAAAAAAAAAACATGTGCAAAAGAATTCAATCAGCTGGCTGCAAAACAGGTGTTCCCTGAACTAGGTGTCAAAGAAAAATACACAAATGTTCAGTTTCTAAAAATACCTGGCAAGAAACCGCGAACACGGCATCAATATTAAAATGCAATCGCTGCCCTAGATTGTTGTCCAAAACCCATGTTAAGTGCAAATAAAAATATAACGGCTGTTTCAAACAAACAAGCACCCGATGAGACGGTCGCCGAAATGTTCGCGCAAGGAAATGTCGTGCACCGAAACGTCCGTGCACCGATATGTCCATACACCGAAATGTCGACCGTACACCAAAATGTCCGCACCGAAACGTCCTGCACTAGAATGTCCAGCAACGAAATGTCCTAGACCAGGGACGACGCTGTGCGCTTCTTTGGTGGAGCTCCCACGGCTTCTAGTGCAATTTTCACCGATACTGATGAAACCTCGCAGCGTAGAGCTTCTATGACATTCCAGACACTGAGATGGCTAGCTGTGTCCGACTAAGCTACTAAACCGACGGTTCCAGGCTTCCTGGCTTCGCAGTTGTTGTTTGTGCGGTTTTAATCCAATTACTTGCATTAAATTTTTTTATCGATGCTGCTCAGCCCTACCATCCATCCATCCATCCATCCATCCATCCATCCAATCCATTCTCCATCCACCCATCCATCAAACCGTCCGTCTGTCGACCCAATTTGGTTTGTTAGGTTTTAGCCTCCAGAGGCGTTAATTTCTGCCCCTATAGGAATATTAAAGCATTCCATCTCTTCCTCAACCCTTTGGCTAAAACGCAAAGGGATAAAATCAAAACCGCAAAAAAGTTCAAATCTAACTTGAAGGGAAACACGTCGACTGGAGTATGGGACCATTTTTTCATGGTCACTGGGACCATTTTTTCCGTTTCCGGGGTTCACCCATCACAGCCACGGTGGCTGCTTTTCAGATTGAGTGGAAAGGGAAGGGCCAATTGATTGAGATTTTGGCGCACGGTAAAAATCCCCAGGCTCAAAATTAATCCGGAGCCACCCAC